>JXSR01S035069.1:108019-118961 GCA_000969725.1 Ophiothrix spiculata
TTGGCATCGATTTCTGAAAACAATCGCGACCCCGAGTCAAAGTACCAAACATTTGCATCTATAAATATTGTGCTGAGTAACGCTGCCCATGGGGATGAGGCTAAAAATGAAATAGTAGCCTATCTCACTCAAAAATAGTATCTCGCTCCCTCAAATATAGAATCGTTTTGTTTTCTCTCGAAAAAGTGGTACTATTTATCATCATGTGACCAGCTTTTAACCAATAATGAACAATAATATATTTATGAATGATATAATACAAAATATATCATTCGGTCAAATTTGGACTGATCCATTTCCAAATTTGACCTTATGATATATTTTGTACTATTGCACTTTGGAGGCATTCAATATTTGTATACCATCCTATTCAAATAAGCATATCTTTGGAACGCCTTTATCAATCATCCTCATTCTTTATCCCATGTTGTACTTATAGGCATAACAATAATTTATTGGACAATATAAACAAAAATCCAGGGCAGGGCTTGCATAACAAACAATTGGGCCCTGCACTCTGGATTTCTGTTTAAATTGTCCAATTAATATTTATTTTGCCTATAGAAACAAACATTGTTTGTTCAATATATTTCTTACTCTTTAAAAAATGAGTAACATTTTACCAATTTTTCCTTTGGTTTTACCGTATTGGTGACCCAAAATGTGCTCTTTATATGGTTGTAAAAAACCTCCCCGATTTAGCAAATTTTATTTTCTATCCTCTTTTTTTATTCCAGAAGAGATAAGTGTGCCCCTCCTTTTTTCCAGAAGAGATACGTGTGCCCCTCCTTGACCCCGCATTTTTTCAAAAAAATCTGACAAGGGTCCAATTTAAAAAAGTTACAACACTTGAAAATGGGTCCTAATTTGCAAAACGCATTGCAAAACATCCATAGACATTGATATTTCATAATTCAAGTACCATCAGTTCATATTAGAGACAAACAAAAGACTAAACAAATAAACCAATTTGACTTTTCAGGTAAATTTCATACCATTAATTTATTAAAGAAAATATGCAAAGACAAGCCTTACTGCAAGCTGTGATACTTGCACAAAACACAATATAAATCTACAAAGAACTCATTATATATAGAATAAAGAACATAAAAAAAGAGCTGTGTATAGCGCATGATGCAAATTGTGCCTCTGTAGTAAGTTGCTTATAAATCAACTGTAGAGCAACGAAATTATGGTTCAGATTAATACTTCTCATCCCATTTGTTGCATGAATAATTAATTATATTTCTAAATGTTTCAGTTTGGTAAATTGACGAGAGTTATTCCACAATAATATCTTCAAAGATTTGCTTGATTTTGACAAGTGTCATCATTTTGGGTGGCAAAACAGGCAATTTGAAAACTTTAAGGTGTTTTGATCCAATGGCAACCCTTGCTTGTGTGTTTTTGTTGGATACAAGTCAAGCTGAAGGTATACTTTACATCCAAAATTCATAGAAGTATAGGGTAAACAATTATCGCTATACGGGAATAGGGGAGGCACACATATTTTTAGCGACGGGGATAATACCCTGTCAATTTCAAACATGAGTGCCTCCATCGGGAGCGTATAGCGAATATCGTATGCTTCTATGTGATTACAGCCTAAGAGTTTTGTGGCAAATAATGGTATTTTTAAGTAGGTAATACTGTAAAGCACTTCAATTTCACAGCATTAAAATTTAGCGAATTTGGATACCCTCAAGTTTAGGGTGCATTTTAATTTCACCAATTTGAATCATCTTGCTTTTCATGCTTTACAGTAAGTCAAATTGTATTACAATTATGGTTATAACTTGCACCCTCGAGCTTTGTGCATATGGAAAAATACTGCCCTCTATTAGCTTTAATTAGTGATTTCTAGGACCTACCATAGAGGTCAGTATCAATTATTGTTCAAAGATTTCAACTTGCATTGGTAATTTGAAAAAAATAACATTTTCAAACTTGGTAGTATTTTGTGTATCGTTGTTTAATATTTGTTTACTATTTCAAAAGCAATCTTCGTTTGCAACATACAGCAGGCACTTAATTTGCATCATATCTTAAATAAATTATCATAAATTAATATATAGTTTTATATCACTTTAACAGCAAAACCTATATTCGGCATAATACGGATGCCGTATTGTAAGTATTCAATATGCTTTATGGGTCGGCATAAAATGCCAGATATTTCTGTACACTGTCAATAATTATACAAAACACACAAGTTCTTAGTGTACAACTGAGTGTAAGCAAACTCAAGGTTTATGGAAAAAAGTGCACTTACGAGAAATCAATTTTAAAGGTGTGACATGATCTGATATAAGCACTTTTGGTAAGTTAACAATTTTAAAATTATGATTGACTCTGCTCAAAATATGTAACTTTTCCCCTATGTGGGTAAAACTCAGTGTTTCCTCCCAATGTTTTTGTCAATTTTGACAAAGTTGAAGAGGTACTTGCATCAAAATAACTATCCAATTGCTAAGGCAGAGAATTGGCTAAATAAACTGGTAAAAGCATAGATCTCTCATAGTTTCAAAAACCTGCTACATAAGGCCTTAGCAGGAACACTGGTATAAAAGTACTTTATTTAGCGCAAAAGCTTTTCCTTTCAAACATGCAAAGGCACAAATCATAGACAGAACATGTTTATCAGCTAAATTAGTGCTGCAAGTTCAGTTAGGCACCGGAATGATTGAATGAAATATTTCATGACTTAATCCTATCTGTACAATTTTTGTCATTAATTTCAATATTTCTAATCACTTTCATTCAGCTTTTTATTTTAATTAAAGCCTTTTGATAAAAATATGTTTCCACCTGTTGCAAGTTTTTCACATAAGTATAATGAAAAAGTTTTCATTATCAATTAAGAAAGACTAAATGTTCTGAGATAAGGCGATGTCAGGTATTTGCTTTCATGGACTGTTCTGATAACACTTTTTAAACAAACTTTAGGCACTGATTTAAGGAACAAATTTCTTCCAAAACTTGTTCAATTTGGTGGCAATTTAAAGTTATATTGAAAGAACATTGTAGAAAATACATATGTGAGGATTTTTAGACCAACTAATTCCATTCAGAATTGTCCATTTGAATTGTAAGATCTCTCTCATGTGTGACTGTACCAAATTGAAACCACCGAATATATAATTCATAATGTGCACATGATATTGTTTTTGAAACAAGCGACTACGAACGAACATTATCACACATCTACACACTGAGATGCACGTCATGTGGAGACTCTAGGAGCCATAGAGAAGATATATTACAAAAGATGACATATCGGTATTGATATCATGACAATCAATAACAATTGCCTTTCTCCATTTCACAACAATCTATGTGACCATCCATCACAAACCAATAATTCTAACAAAATTGTGATTTTTGCAGAGTTGAGATATCTGTTCATGCCTTTCTTAAAACTCATACCAAAATATCAGCGTACATATTTTTCAACTCCAAAACATCTGAAGACTAACACTTCTAAATGTAGTCGCATTGGAAATGTGCATAATATGACAATTTTATTGTACTTTTTCTTGTTTTAGGTATTCTGACATACCATGCTTGGAAAAAAATCAAACCTCTACTTCTGTGTGTGTCGTATGAATTTGAAACAATTTTCATTTTAAAGCTGAAAATGTGTTTCTTTTGAATCTGCAAAAAACAAATTTGACTATAGGCAAAATAAAAGTTTATTGGACAATTTAAACAAAAATTTATGGTAGGGGTTGTATTTAAAAACAAGGGGCCCTGCACTCTGGATTTTTGTTTCCACTGTCCAATAAATTATTGCTTAGTCTATTATAGTGATGACTTTACTTGTGGTGGATGGTCCCATTATCATTTGTCGACCTCGAGCATTTTTCATCTAGAGTGGAACCCGCAGAGTTGGAGCAGCTCGACGAAAGCAAATGATAACATTTGTGTGTGTAACTTATAACAGTGCTTGGCACAACTACATAATCAATACAAAAAAGGTAATGTTCAACAAGATATGGCCGTACCTATAATGCTCTTTGAGCCAGAGGATCCAACACATTTCCACATGGTTAACACAATGCCCCTTACTTCAATGTTCCATGAATTTTAGCGCCATATGGGGACTGTAGGTGACATGAGTGCAAATTGATAGACAAAAGTTCAAATCTTCAAGCTTACAGAAGCTATATTGATGATCCATTGATTATTGGCCTCTGATGCATTGTGGGAATTAAAAGGGCTCAAAATGTGCTGAAATGTGAGCCCTTTTCATTCCCACAATGCATCAGAATCCAATAATCAATGGATCAGCAATATAGCATATGGTATGTTTAAGGATCTACTTATTACTGTGTTTCATGCCATTTGCATAATATGAAATTCAAGTATTTTTATTGTATACTAAAAATCCAATAGTACGATTGAAATATGCAATTTCATAACAAATATGCAGTCACATGATTGAAATATACATTCACATGATCAAAATATCACATGATTGAAATACATATAATCGTCGGAATATGCAATCACGTGAATGATATACATATTCAAATGACCCAAATACACAATCACATGATCAAATATGCAATCACATGATCCCAATACACAATCACATAAACTTGATTGAAAGTTGTTTCCAAAGATTTCACTCCACATTGGAGTGTGACCATTATTGTTCTGGCAGTTAATATTTCAACAAAATGATTGGTAAAAATTGAAAAGAATACTGCAGACTCGGATGTCACATCCACATATTAAAATCCTTGAAGATGAAGGACACTGCTCTCTGTACAAAGACTCCAGGAGGAACAGCATGGATCGTCTTGAATCGTCCCTGTCACGTCATGAACCGTCCTCATGCAGGGCAATATATGAGTAATATCAAGCGAGTTGATTTGATCAACTTTCATTAGAATCAGCTTTTCTTAAACTGTCTGTAAGGGCCTGCAGCTGCTCTTCACCCAATTGAATCTTATCATCGAGTTCTTGGGCCATGATATGTTGCCGTGGTGATTCACGGATAAAATGACAGAAGTCCGAATGCTCCTCTTCGTTTAAATATTTATGGAGCATTTTACTGATAGATTTGTGCCTCATGTCGATGCTTTTTTTCAACATCTTGGCATCGTTGTATTTTCTTTCTAAGTTCTGTTTCATTGTTTGGAGATCAGCCTGTCAAAGAAAAAAATGAGAGAAAAAACAAAATTAGTCTTAGAGCTCTTGGTACAAGCCAACATTAACGGCAACCCATTGGAACAATTGTATTTTGTTTGGATAAATAATGGACCAAGTCTGAAGGTTCTGTTTTTATTTCTTCTCAACCCATCAAAAGAAATTACATAATAAGGCCAAACAAAATATTTGTTCTGTTGACCTCAAGTGCAATTTCTGTAAAAGTGCCAAAATTAGGTGTATTTTCCACTATTTAAAAAAAAATCTAACACCCAATCTGAGCAAAATTGGGTGCTTTTCCGACCCAAATATTAATATTTTTTTTGACCAGGGTTGATCGCTGAGGGCAACAGTATAACTTTTGTTGGCCTAAGAACTAGTGCCTAGGAAGAATCAAGTGCCTTGCTTGATCAGTAATCAGGACTATCGTTATAAAAAATTTAGTCTATTATAACGAAATGCTTTTTGCAATTTGTGTAACACTGCTAATCTATGCATCAACTACTTACGAAAATGAATGCACATCACATTCCTTAATTAGGCATTTGCAGCAATCTGATCGATTGATCGATATCATGCTTGTTAATTTTGGGATCCTCACTGCAGCAAAAACTTAATTCAAAAATAACATTTTACACTTTTTTGAGACAATAGCTATGTTTATGGAATACTAAATAGCCAAATATTGGAACTTACTTGCATGGTCCATGAAATCAATAATAATGTCAAAGCAAAGTATTCTGGTCAAAGCAAGTACCACTACCTGATTTTTTCCATTATATTTTCCAAGAGAAACTTACATTTTGTTCTTGATCCTGGTTGACCAGACTACTAAGTACACTGTCCACCTTGGCTAGCCGTCTTGATAACGACAGCAGCAGCTTGGTTACTCTATCCACGTCTTCTACATACATGGTGTATTTGTTGAACTCGCTGGCCTTGCAGCATTCCTTGGCCTTCTCACTCACGTTCCTGCAAAATATGATAACAAAATTTAGACTTGAACATTGATGTTAAGCATGGGCACCATATTTACGTGAGACACAAGCAAATAAGCATGGCTATTCAGATATCTGCAGTTGATGAGCACAATAAATATTCATTACTAATCATAACCACATCAACAATTCTGTTTTACGGAATCAAATACATTCCGGACAGATACCCTAAATTTAATTTTGAAAACTAATTCAGATTAAATGCCAAGCTGTTACTGATTAGTTTACATGCCTCCCCTAGGCCTATACTACACTATAATAGGCCAAACAATAATTTATTGGACAGAATAAACAAAATTCCAGAGTGCAGGGCCCCAATGTTTGTAAATGCAAACCCTGGCATGGATTTTTGTTTAAATTGTCCAATAAATATTTATTTTGCCTATAAGCACATATGCTGGCCGGTCTCCAGGGAGCACTTACAGTTAAGATCTTTGTCATTAGTCACTCAACAGAACCACAAATGAAAGCATTATCTCCTGCATTTTGACTTAATATTCATTTGTTAATTTCCAAAAAGAAAAGAATTGATAACTGACTATCACCACATCATGTAGATTTCCCAAATCAAGTCCAGGGGCCGATTTCACTAACATTTAGAGATAATCGCTAACACCTGTTACGATCGCTAACTCCAAAAATGATCGCCAACTTGTTCAAAATACTCGCTATTTAGCGATCACTTTTGAAGTTGGCGGGGTTAACAGGGTTAGCAACCATCGCTAAATGTTAGTGAAATCGGCCCCAGATTTGGTTCAGTGACTTACTTTCCAATCTTGTCAACGCTTGAGATCTCTTCTTGAACCTCTTTGTGAAGATTTCTTAATTCTTCTACTTTCCGCGTGATCCTTGTGATCAGCTCCTCCTGTACGAAAAATAAATGTCTTGGTTAATAACAAAGAAAACATTTTCCAGAAGTTAATACTGAATTTAAAGTGTATTGTAGAAATCTTGAAATAAAAAAAAGCTCGAACCAACTAAAAAGGCTGGAAATTCTAAAGTTTGACATTGTAAACATTTTTGTGTAAACTTTTTCTGACAATACATCACTGTAGCAATCATGGAATTGAGCTATACTACAATACAACTTTCACTTGCAAAGACAGTGTGCCTAATGGCAGTCCCTTGATACAGATGCAGACATCAAAGCAACAAGCAAGACGCTACAGTTGTAAATATTTGATCTTGCAAGCATTAGGTTACGTTGAAACGTCCAAATTCAAACCACATACTATACTTTGATCAACACCAAATAGGCGGGCCTCTCTCTTCATATCGTGAATTGATACAGATAAGTGCAACTGCAGGAGACGTAGCGCGCCTTGTACGTGTGACTCGTGCAGCAGTATCTACTACGCGTGTGTAAGTTTGATTATGTTTACTTGCGGATGAAGAAAAGCCTATTTAGTGTTGATCAAAGTATAGCTGCGTCATGCTTGTATGCTTAAAATCTAACCAAGCGAAACTATATACTTCCTGAACCTTCTATCTTTCACTTGTTATTCCTCATGATGATTCAAATTTTATGTAGTCCTCTTTAATCTGCACAAACCAACCCTTCTTTTTATAATTTTTTTTTTTTCAAATTATTACTCACAAACTATCCTTTTCATCATTATTTTCAAATTATCACCTACCTTTGTTTTTCTTAATTCAGCGTTATCTTCACCAATCTCATCTTTGCCGGTTCCTTGCATACCTTTGGCTCTAGTCAGCAGCAATGCTTTACCAGGTGAAAGTTGTAGGTATAAGGAGCTGGGGATCACCGTAGGTGTTGGTGGACCTTCAACAATGTCACCAGACCTGTGCAAAGAATGAATAAGTAATAAGGATGAAATTGCTTCCATCGTGTCAAGGCTGTTGGGATGAAATCACTTCCGACTGAGTTCTCAGGATGGCTTTGGTGATTAGAACTGAACCACATCAAATAACAATATGCGTTCCATATGATATTCTTTATCAATAACAACACCACCACCAGTAAATGTTTTCAGCTTGACCATACAAAGAACTAGTAACAACATCTTAATTGATTTTGCAGGACGTACAAGCTTTCTCACACAGTTAAGCTTATAATGCATTTTCCGGGGTCTAGCCGGGACAACTCAGATTTGGGTACCTCAACTTTTGTTATTTGACATTGAAATTCACTTTCCTGCTTTGACTGGGATTCAGTCAGCCCATAATTAAATCATCTTGTTGTCATTTTGTAAAATCTATGAACTTGAACTTGATTTTAATCACTAACATCCTCTTAAAAATTTATTGTGAGGATCTCTCACCATTAGGGCCTGGGTGAATGATTTTATGGACATCAGGATAGGCAGCTTAAATCATTAGCAACTGCCAGCTGATGATTTGACCATATAGTCATGGTGTATTGTCACAGTTACACTTCGGGAAATGTGGGGAAAATATAGTGTGAAATTTCTGATTCTCATCCAGACTGGTATAGAGCTAATACATAAAGGACTATCATAAATTGTCCTTAAGCTGAGGAAATCATGAAGTATGGATCTAAAAAATTGTCAAATTTACTCTTAAAATCTACTTATACTGAGCAAACTACTACCAATTTTACTACACACAGTTTTATTGAGAAAAATGACAAGATCATAGAATTGTGCACTTCCATATTTGGGCATAAATAATCATTTTGAACAATTTTTATTTCCTCAACAGCACATTAGCATAATGCAATTTACCTAGAAATCAGGCTAGAAATTGATAAATTATGTTAGTAAGCTTACCTTTTCGGCGTAACAGCAGACGAATCTCCTCCTGAATGCGGCATCTTCTTGACAGCTTTCCTATCGCTTTCTGGAAACAAATCAATCAAATCTGACGATCCACACGGCGTCAAGGACTTGATGACAAAGTCTACAATGCCAATGCCACTATCACTGCTGGCAACATTGTCTTTAGGACTTAATACTGGAGATCTGGGATCAGAGTCATTAATCTCTTCCCCTTCTGATGGTCTCCGTGGTGATGGTGTCATAAGCGGGAGTTCTGTCGGTCTTTCAATGACCTGGACTTCATTTTGTGGTTCTGATACTTCATCAGGGAATATAGGACTGACGACTTGAGTTCTTCTTGGGGTTAAACTTTCCCCGATCTCTACAGAGTCCTGAGATAGTCCTTCGACTGTATCAGAGTCGATGTCACTGTCCTCTTGTAAGGCACATGGTGCGAGTGTTTTGTGTTCTTCTTCTTGACGGGTGGTGACGGTGGATTGCAGTGTTGATTCTACAGGTTCACTGATCTCACTGGTTGGTGATGTTACAATTTTCTCATGAGTTCTGTAATGAGAGCAAAAAGGATACAAGACATCAGTGGTCACATCAGATGTGTTTCATACAATAGAGCAGTTCTTTTAACAGTGAGTGTGATGTTTTGGGTGATAAAATTTGAAAAGATTTGAGGTCTTTGAAAAAATGTTTAACTGAACAGACATTTTGCAATGCACCAAAATATCACTATGCCATTGATGACTGATGATTACAAGAAGATGGCTGATCTTTTGAAGATGTATATAAGTTGAAAAGATTCTTAGTTCTTTAAAAAATTCTGTATATGGACCTGAACAATAGCTGATCTTTTGAGCATGAATTTTGAAAGTTGTTAGGTTCTTGGAAAAATTCCTGCATGCGGACTCGAACATATATTCTGCAATAGCACCAAATCTACCATCGAATGATCAATGGTGTGATTGTACCAAAACGTAGTATGATCATTGTGCGATGACATCAAAAGGAATTCATCATTTATTTGTACATTCAAAGTTAAAGACTACAACGAGCAGATTGAAACAGTCTGTCAAGTGTTGTACCCAAATCGGTATCACCAACATCATTATTATCATAACCTTGTTGAATCCACTTCTCATCACACCACCCAACACATCAGTCATTATCGCTCCCGATTTACCAACCACAAGAAAACATTGTGCGATCTGATGATACAACAGCCACATAATTTGTTGTTTTAAGTCATGCTACAATTCCAACAGACAAGGAGCTCTACTTTCATCCATTTCAACGGCTAAACCAGCCATCACAATCACGTTATTTATCTTTGTCAACCAGTGACATCCGTAATGTCATGTGTTAAGCTCGGACAACTTTTCGCAAGTTGAAATTGCAATTGGATATCGCATAAGAATCTTTTTGTTTCACAGCTGAGCACAGGACAGAAGAGAATATTTCGAATATTTTGACAAAACATCAGACATTAGCAATAGTTACTAGTAGTATTGGGTGGTCCCTCTTTATTGCTCCAGTGTTGACATTATGGGGCATGAATATGTAGGTAAACCTCAGAAATATTTGAACATTACTATCAATAGTCACGTCATTAAATAATTGCGGTTTTACCCATATTCTGCTTCTGTTTTTTGACAAATTGGTTTGCTTAGCCAATAATGTAGGAATTGAATTAAATATATCCAGATTGCATTTTTGAGCCTGCTTGCTTGAAAGATGTTAATAATAATAAACATTTTGACACAGTTTCAAATTCCAGGTCATGGCTGTATGGGAACTCATTCAATTCATATGTTGAAATCTAAAATATCAAATTCTATTTTTATAATTATCAAATCAAACTCAATTTGTGCAGCTTTATCAATCACATATCAAGATGCTATTATAAAGTGTCATTTCCCCTTCTTTAGAACCTCAGTCACATGGCATTGCTTTAATACCAATTCAAGTTCAAATTTTATGATTTTACTAATCGCTTCTTTTTTTATCATTTATGATGGTAGCGCCTAGGACTAGTATTGTACT
>JXSR01S035071.1:2797-19417 GCA_000969725.1 Ophiothrix spiculata
TTGTATAAAAGTCTGATTTACGGAGGATATATTTGTTATCATTTTTAGCTCAAATATTTGAGAAACAAGAAATTTCATAATGCTGCTGAAGTTCAGTTGACTATCAAATCTGTCAATTAGGTTATTGATTACAAAGAGCACATGGAATAGCTGGGAAATTGAATTTGTTAATTCGCCACATTTCCGTTATTACCGTAGTTATTTGTTTTTAAATTATCAAGATAAAAACTGTTGTGTTATAACCCTATTTTATCAAGTTTATACGAGTCTCTTAATTAATCTTCTGGTGATCTTATATCAAGAAAATTAACAAATAATTTTAAAATTAATCAGAAACATGTAAGGATGTACACGTCCAACCCTTTTTCTATATCAAACCAAAGGACAAAATCATTTGATTGCGACAATTAACTTAAATGTTCAGTTTGTAATATTGACATGATATTTACCAAAACCCTAAACGACAGCTCTTGACGTAAACAACCAGAACTTAACTGATACTTTGATGTGGTATATCAAAATTATCACGATTATAATCAAACATTAAATACGTTTTCCTTATCAATAAATGCAAATGTGTAGACATTTGATGTGTTAGAAATATATTTAAATTATTTGATACATGTGGGTCAGAAATTAAGATCAAATAATGGCGCAGACGAGTGTGGAATTCCTTAGAGAAGACCGAATGCAGAAATTAAAATTACTTAATAATGTGTAAATGTCTGTAATGATCATTATTCCACAGAGTTTTTTCAGCAAAATTGTTTGATTAATAAATTGTCTATATTTGCCAAAGAAACCAACTTTGCTGAAGTAAGAGCATCTTATTAGTTTTGCCGAAAGAAGATATCAGGGCCGTCCCATAATGCCTTGCTTACAGTGGATATTTTGTTTCAGATACATTTCATCACTGATATTTCTTACAATATATCCCATTAGAAGCAAGACATGATGGGGGAGGTCCTGATATCTTCTTTTACTTTGCAAACAGGCGATGTGTTTATGACCCACATTTCCTATTGTTTTAATCGAAGCAAGAGTCGAGGAAAATACCAGTCTATATCGTTCTCAAGATTTATTAGTATCTGAGTTTCAAATTTGATCACTGATCTTTTATTCTGTAAGCCATTGCATTCAATTTGTATAAATTTACGTTACGCTGAATACTTTTAAGTATGTAAGGTAAATTTGTACGAATTGAATAAAATGTTAAAACATTCTAATATAAAGTGAATAAAGGAAATAAAGATATATGACAAAAATGAACAGACATGATGTATGCATATGACGCCCTTCTTTTTTTTTATCATCCTACCTCAAATGGGTATAGCTATCGCTTTTATCTGTTTATTCTTGGTTATCATAGTTATTCTTATTATTTTCTTAAAAACAGTTTATAACTTTTTGACTCAACTTATATATAGAAGTAACATAAGTATTTTATCTTAATATTTTACTTTCCAATACAGTTGATTTCCTGCATATACGATAACAAAGCAATCGGAAATACTTTTTTGTCTCATATAATCTTTGATTTGTAACTAGAAAAAGCTGCTAGCTTAATCATATTTATATATGACGTACGTTAGTGTAGATGTGGTTTCCATATCAGCTCAAAGCATCCATTAGTGTTTAATCATAGGCTGATGTGTATTTGAAAGTCATGCAAATATGATGTTAAAAATATGGAAATGCATGACCAGAGAGCGTGTTCAAATCGGAAGCATAGCCAACAATGATATCACCGAATTGTTTTCAAACTTATCCCTCTATCACATTCCCGCAATTTTTGCTGTTTTTACAACGCATTTTTTAATGTTTCTTTAATATGAAGTCCTATATGATGATCATATTTATATCTTATTAAAAATTGAAATTTCAAATCTTCAACTTGATCAAGCTGAGGAAAGAGGTATCAAAATTATTTTTTAACACACACTTCTGCTCTGAAGTTCGTTTCGTGTTCATTTTGCTGTCTTTCAATTTATGTCATTGTATCTCTAAATGACTTATTTGATTCCTCCTAGCATCATTTTGATGCAACTAGATTAATTACCTTGTGTATTTTCACCTGAAATAGTTAAAGTCGTTATACGAGAGAATGTGTTGACTGTTATTCGTATTGTAATATTTGTTTGTTACAGTATAAACAAAACGATACTAAGGCAAATTAATTAACTAACCTTAATAATGCTGACATATTTTTTTTTATTATTCTACCTAAAGGCTCTGTCACACATCACCGTACCGTGTGAATAACGTACTAATAACGTACACTGTTTTGTAATCGATATACATGTATTTCAATGACCAAACCAGTGTACGTTATTAGTTCGTTATTCGTACGTTTCGTGATGTGTGACAGATCCTTAAGAATGAGAGTTGCTCAGTGCAATGATCCCCTCTAGTTTTTGTTTGGTTAGGTTGGCATGTCGTGAAATTAGTAAACTTAATACAACGGTGTTCAGGTATTTTCCGGGGGTATTTTAAGTATAAGCTGCTGATATATTTAGTCTTAAAAGGAAACATGAATCAGTATCATATTTCACGAGATCTACAATAATGTCAATGAATATTTTAATAATTGAAGATTGTTGTAACACTTAAAACCTCATGCGGTCACTTGAAATGCAGAAATGTCACCAACGAACAGGAAAACTCGGCGATGTTTGACGTCAATGATCGCAAGAGTATGCGAAAACGCACGTCAGAAAAGATGTCTTGTCTGGTTTTAAAAACAATGTTCAAGGCAAAGGTAAAGAGGTTAGGAGAAATAACAATAATGTAGTTTTAAATCAGTTGGTGTCGTTGGTAAAACCAATACATTTGAGACCAATGACTATTTTTGCATCATGGAATTTAATACACACAGGAATTTAGAACACAAATTCAATTGAGCAATTCCGTTTTTTTTTATTTTTATTATGGCTCAAATATGCATGATGCAGATAAATTCCAATCAAAGTCTTAAACATTTTATAATGTGTAGAATTTGTATATATTTCAAAAAAAAATGGTGAAATAACTCAAAATTTTCAAGACTTCTTTGTTTGGAAAGACAAAAATTATGCACTTATGGTTCCTTTTTTTGTAAACTGACATTTTATATTTCTTACATAACAATTGATGAAATTACAATAGTTTGGAATAAGCATCGAATAATATTTACCAATTACAGTAGATCTGGCTTTGTTTGACACTGCTGGGAGATCGGAGACTCAGATGGTTCCTTAAAATCATTTATCTTGGAACTTAATTAAAATGTATACATTTTCGAAAAAGAAAATTTCACATGAAATAAACCTAAGGCATTAGATTCCCGATTTAAGAACTCACTTTTAGAAACTAAAAACGGAGCTATTTTGCCAAAAAGTTCGGGAAAAGCCTCTTCAGAAAAGGGTAATTTCATCTAAATAGATAGCTCTAGGGATTATATTCTCATATTGTTGTTTATTTTCTTATTTTTTTCCCAAAAACGTTCAAAAAGTGTCAACCCGCCTAAATAATTGCTATTGTTTGAAAAAACAGGAGGATTTTTTTCCGTAAGTTGGACCAACGATTTTAAAGTAAGAAAAAACACCCTAGAGATTTAGATACCTATATATTTTGTTGGCAAAATTGCTCATTTCGGTTAGTTTCTTAAAAGAGAGGTCTTTAATTAAAAATCTGATGCAACAAATTGATTACTTGTGAATTTCATTTTCAATGAATAAAATTTAATGACTGAAATGTATACGTTTATATAGGTTAATTTATCACAAATATTTAAACCATCAATAATACTTAAGTAATTAACAAATGTTCTTGTGCATAATTCATAATCAAGTGGGATAGAAAGAAGGCACTTAAGTAAACAATGCCTGTTTAGTCACCAAATAGATTGGCTAGACATCTACCTGTCTGTATAAATATGTTACACCGATGGAACCTGAAACTGAGACTCAAGAAATCTGAGTTGACTGGCCTCAATATCTAGGGCATATCTAATGTGTTACTTTACCTTACAACAGTTACAGTTTTGCATATTCAGTTTCTAATATATTGACCTATATTTCCATTGCTGGATCATAATTGAGATACAACAACAATTTGAGATGGCGTTTGAAAACAGGAAGTTTTGAAATACTGCGAATGCTGTTTGGAAGCGAGTTCCATACAGAAGACGCATCATATATTGTAACATTTGTGACACAAAGAAACACATGAGCTCACATTTGAGTCTTGAATTTCTCATTATTGGCATTCAGGTGAAAATCTATATCAACAGATATCACATGCATTATGGTGATGTAGGAAGAAGAAATCCAATTATTCTTGATCAGATATAAAGCTGTAATTATAAAGCTTCGGATACACTGTTGCTCAATTGAACATTTCGTTCTAAACATGCTAAAGGAAAGCTGAGCTTAATGCCAAGAGACATTTTTATCTTTATTTAAAACATTAAATTCAGAAAAAATCCGAAAATGAAAGAAGGTAAAAATCATCCAAATCGATAGCTTTAGGGACTATTTTCTCCTATATTTGTTCAATTTCTTATTTTCTCAAAACGTTCCAAAAATATCAAAAACAAAACTCTAATTACTATTGTTTGAACAAAAAGAAACCACACCTTTTTTCCTTTTTGGACCAACGATTAACAACCTTACAACAATTATAATGTTGCATATTCAATTTCTAATATATTGACCTATATCCATTGGCGGATCATAATCGAGATAAGATTACAACAGTCAGCAGCATAATGCCATTCCTTTTGATTGATCAGATAAATATGGAAACAGAAACATTGCACATTTTAACATACATTACATACGTACATACATACATTATGGGCATTTATAAGGCGCCATTTCATTTTAGACCACGGCGCACCACGATGGAACAAATAAAAAATGGTGAACACATGAAAAAAGCAGCAAACTGAAACATGTAGTGCGATTACATTGGAAAAAGGTGTGTTTTGAGGCCCTTCTTGAAACTGTGTAGCGATGAAGCTGAACGTAGTTTATATGGTAGTGAGTTCCAAAGTGTTGGTATAGAGAGTGAAAAACTCTTGACAAAAGCAGATCTTAGTCCTTTGTAGTTGTATTTTGGCACTCTTAGGCTTGAGAAATCTGATGCTGAACGCAATCCTAAACGACTTTGTTTGTACATTGGTAGTGATGACGTAAGATATTATGAAGCAAATCCATTTAAACATTTGAAAACAAAAAGATATTGTTTGTACAAAATCCGCTGTTTTACTGGAAGCCAGTGTGATTGCTGTAAGAACTGACTGGCATGGTTTCTTTTTGAAGCACAGAAACCCAGTTTGGCACTCCAGTTCTGCAGACGTTGTAATTTCATGATTTATTTTGAATTGACTCCAGTAAGTAATACATTGCCATAGTCCAAATGAGACAAGATGATCGAACGATGTGATTACAGGTGTTTTGATCAAGATAACGACGAATCCGGGTGATATTGCGAAGACGAAAAGTGAGATTCCATGAGAGAGATAATCTGTGGTGACATGCTCATAACATCATCAAAAATGATGCCTAGGTTCATGACGCTACTTGAAGGGTGGGTGATGTCATCTCCAATGCAAAGGCTCACGTTAGGCATCCAGCGCTTGTTATAAGGTGATGTAATAACCAGAAGTTCAGTTTTTTCATTGTTCAATTTCAAGAAATTGAATGTCATCCATGTTTTGATCTCATTGACACATGCTGTTATTGATACCAAAGCAGCTTTGATTGATGATGGATTTGATGGTTCAAAATGACAGAAAAATCTGGATGTCGTCGGCATGCATGTGATATGACAGAGAATGCTTTTTAATGATTCTTCCAATTGGAATTGTGTATAAATTGAAACAGCGGGGCCTACGACCGACCCTTGGGGAAGCCGTAGTCCGTTGTTTTTGACATCTTAACGCATAAATATTTCACTCGACGAAACGCTTTAACTCCCATAATTTTGGGTCTATTAATAGAGGTGCATGCAATTCATGATTCGAATGTGACGAAAATCTTACCTCGTTACTAGCTAAATAAAAAAGAACAGTACAACGTAATGTATGCAGAATACGTCACTTGATTCCAACCATTTGTTTTCAAGTTATAAGCTTTTTGCAGCATTTCAAAAATCCCCATAGACTAGCTACTGTGTTGTAATTATTGTCAGGGCCCTGAAAAATGCGGATTCCCACCTACCAGTCACGGGTTCTTTCTAGCTAAAAAAAAAGAGATTTTAATAGAGGTGACCTTGAGCATGAAAAGTGAATTATGAAATGCCCTTTAATTTCTTGTGCTTTGAATTATTGTACATCAACATTTCAGCCCCATGGGTGAAAATCTATATCAAAAAGAAATCACATACATTACGTAGCTCTGAAAAGCTTGATTTTAATTTCAAAATATAATTGGTTTGAGAAATACCAGGATTAGGCCCAGAAATACTAGGTCTACATTGATTGAGATTTTAGTAAATTTAAAAATGATAACAGTTGGTCAACAGACAATTCTATATGAAGCAGCTGTTCTATACAGTTCTATCCTTCCCGAGTTCTATCCTCCCGGAGTAAAAATCAACAAAATCCTAGGATATATTCCAGTATTTAGAAGAGCCGGATAGTAATGGTATAGAAAGGGTAGTATTACAAAAGTCTTTTCAGCCTATTTTCAGCTCTGAACCAGAGCTAACATTACGTTGATATTGACAATTTGAAACTGAAACATCAGTGACGATCCTTCGTACGACTGCGAAACTAAAATCTGATAAATCGGGCCATTTACCTTCAATGAAAATGTTTCTTTTTTAATCACAAATGAGTGACCCAATTTGAAACACATTTTAACAAAACAATGTTGGGTATCATGCATGCTGACATTATCTCGACATTTAAAGGTTTTCTTGGTTCAATTAACACAATCAGATAAGTAGGTCGAAAATATATCCCCTGTTGGCACAACTAATAACATGCTCTAACACAAACTCAGTTTCGAATGCAACACTTACTTCAAATAGGCTAATTACCTTGCAAAAACAAATTCCATTTTCCAGGTACCCAACTGAATCATGATCATATTTAGAATTACATTAAGCAACGTATTAACTTTTCTATATGAAATTTACATTAAGCAAATTTAAGTTGCTTATTAAGGTTTCTGGTTTGATCTAATCTTTCAATCTAATTATTTTGTATGATTAGAACACATTTGTATTCCCTTCCACGTAAAGTCTGTTTCTGTTAACAACGAACATTTTAGTGGTTTTTGTTTTACTGATATCTCAATATTTAACAACAAAATAAATTGTCTTAAATTAGCCAAGATATTTTCAGGTAAAACAGCTTTATTTTGTAGACTCTCTCAAAATTTTGGCAACCTATTTACTACAATAAACTATCATGTTTTTCCATGATTTTAATCAAGTCTACACACAATTGTTTTGTCTCAGATAGGTTATTGATACTTGTGCAATGATGTTGTTAGTTAAAGTAAAACAATCTTTGTTAAATGCATACTTTACTAACCCAACTTGTTCGTTGATAGCAGAAATGGACTTTAAATGATTGGTGTTCTTATAATCACGATAATTTGTCACGGGACTATAAGATCATCTTATATGTACCAGGTTGACTTCGATTGCTGAGTGGTAAATGGTAGGAATGTGCCGTCATTTAACCTTTCAAGTTGTTTTTGAATCCATGTAATAAAAGCTTTGTTTTTTCGATCATCTACAGCCTGTCTTTTTCCTGACATTTAACTTGCTTCTCTTTAATAAACAGATTCATGAGAAATATAGGAAACAAGTGCATTTTCTACCAGAAAAATTCATTCCTATTCTAGTCTTATACATCGTCACACAACATCTTAAAAAAATGACGCTTGTATTTGAATACGCCAGTACAAGAAAACCCCAACTCCAATAGCTCCCTTCTGTAAATTATACTTACAATATATAAATGCATACAAAACTTCTTGTCGCAGTAGACCTACATGCATGTTTAAATTTGATTTATGTACCGCCTGGCTTAACCACGATAACATGTACATTATAATACGATCCAAAACATACAGCAAACGTGAAAGTATTTTTATGTGGCCAGCATGGTATTTTCTCCAGACATTACATTTATCTCAAGGATAGTCAATCACATAGCTTATGACATTGATGTCAAATTTCCGCATAATGAACACAAACTATTCAAAAAGGTTCGAGCAGTTCAATAAATTGATTGTGGATGGTCAAGATAAGATACGGTGAGCCCAATTTATTATTCAGAACAAGCGTTTAATCTACCTGACCAACATTATAATATGAAATCACTTAACTTAATAACTAATAAATTTACAATAAAGCATCATCCCTCTCACACACAATCGGCTGTGTCCAAAACTATAGGGAGACTGACATGTAGCGGTGAATAGAGAATAGTTGCTATATTTAAACAGCCAGTACACAGTACAAGAAAACCCCAACTCAAAGAGCTCTTCTGTGCAACTATATCATGATATAGTATGACAATTATCTAACAATGTCAAAAAAATCAACTACAAGGTCAAATGTAACACTATGATTGGATTATTGACATGGAAATGATTTTTAGTGATGTGAAAGCATTTTCAGAGATTTGTACACTCTAAAAACTATTTTACTCTTTGTTGAGTAAAAAGGTCACAGCTCATTGATCTTACTCAACATTGAGTAAAAGCTTACTCGGTTAAGTCAATATTACTCATTATCATGCTTTGAGGTGTCCAAGTGTGGGAAAATATTGGATCCAAAACATGATAATGATAAAATTGGATGATTTGGTCTCGCTATGAGTTTTAAAATATTGGGCTCGACTGCGTCTCGCCCAATATTTTTGCAACTCATAGCTCGACCAATAAATATGGGCTCAATCGATCCAATTTTATACCAATGTTGAGCACATCTTACTCAACGTTGAGCAAAGTTTACCCAACGTTGAGTAAAGTTTATCCAACGAACGTTGAGTAAGATTTTACTCAACAAAATGAGCTGTGACCGTTGAGTAAGTTTTTACTAAACAAGAGTAAGATAATTTTAAAAGTGTATACATTTATATTTTACAGGAGGGAGCTATTGGAGTTGGGGTTTTCTTGTTCTGGCGTATTCATTTGATATAACTCATGGGAGTTCTTTATCATGGGTTTAGGAAGTATAAGTTGCACTGACTGTGGAAACTCTTTTGAATTTCAAACTACTTCAATGGTTGTGAAGAAACCTTATAGGGCCTACACTCATGACATGAGGTTCATGTTTTCCTCCTGTTGCCATGTATAATTTCTTAAAAAATTATCAATATTATATATTTTTAGAATGATCAATATACATAGTAGATATTCAAATATTTTGAATTTTTGAAATATGTTCGAGTTCCGCAGGTTCCGAAGGAGACCCTATGTGAGACCAAAATTTGGCAAAATAGGTGAAATGATACCCTATCCGAGACCATAAATCTACCATATCTGTTCGAATGGATAACCTATCTGGGACCATACCTGTTCAAATGAATTCCCTATGAGACCGTACGCAAATGTGACGAAATAATTACCTATATATTACAAGAAATCATAGGTAAAATGTAACTGTACATCATTTGAAGACATTTAAGATGCGTTTTAGGCATTTGAAGCACTTCTATTGGCAATTTAAGGTACCATTGTCATTAATTCAACCATTCTTTCTTAGTTTGTTACCCTATCAGAGAGCCATAAGCCATATGTGATACCCTATGTGGCACTTCCAGAGTACCAGGTCGAGTTTGATACCCTATATTAACGTTTCCCCAAATTCCCCCAATCTCAAAGATTTTTGCATCATTTGAAGTATTAGAGGTAATAATGACAGCATGCAAAGTTTCATTGATTCAAGCCCTTTATATCACAATAGTTAGATATTATTTTGCCTTTAATTATAGTTGTCGACAACGATAAATACTGCCGTCTATAATTGGATTTTTAAAATGGTCCTTTTCAGGAGATCTAAATTATGCAAACTCCAACTTTCTTTTGATTTTTCTTCAATCTATGATGTGAAAGGAATGTTTCGCAAGCAAATCTTTAGCTCTTTCTATATATATCATCAATAAATACGTTTAGAGAATAGCCTAATACCCAAGATCAACAAACAAACTAAAATTCAATTTTTTGACTTTTCTGAAGGTTTTGATCAACATTTTCCTGATATCTGGTAGTTGACTGTTATTTTCTAACATGATTAAGTGTAAATCATCCACAAATAAAATTACGACATTTTTACAATGCCCTCAAAAATTTATTTTACAATCTATTTTTCCATGTTTACTATAGTTTGTCTTTTTCGTGACATTTAACTCGTGTTTTTTTTAAAAGAAACACATTCAGTCAGGAATGTAGGACTCATTATGTAATCCCCGCTAGCCAAATTTATTCCCATTCAAGTTGTATACATCTTCACATAACGTCATAAACTACCTAAACTGTGTAGCTTGCATTTGTTACAACCCATGTGATTGTCTGGAAATGGATTTAAGGAGGTACATAAAAAGCATTATCTGTCGAAACTATTTTGAATTTCGATTCTATTTCAAGGGATGTGAAGAAACATCGATGAAAGAATGATAATTTCACCCTGATGTTCAATAACTTTGATCTAAACGGGAAGTATGATTCAATATCATATTTCAATATTAGGAAAAAATGCAAGATAATAATGCTCTTTAACCTTATGTGGTCACTTAAAATGCAGAAATGTCACCGATAAACAGGAAAACGTCGTGATGTTTGACGTCAATGATCACAAGAGCTTGAATTATGGAAGCTGACGTCAGAGAGATGTCTTGAAAATTACTTACAATGTGGTGTTACCAGAATATCTATAAATAAAAATTGGTTTAGATTTTAAATGGATGTGGATGGTTACTACTAACGTAGTCTGAATTCATGAAGCAATTAAAAATGTGTTTAACACGTAAGTGCATAAGGTGTTACCAGAATATCTATAAATAAAATTGGTTTAGATTTTAAATGGATGTGGATGGTTACTACTAAAGTAGTCTGAATTCATGAAGCAATTACAAAATGTGTTTAACACTTAAGTGAATAAGGTGTTTTAGAACCCCTATGGATCCTGGCTTTTGATAGCTTT
Source organism: Ophiothrix spiculata (assembly GCA_000969725.1). NCBI lineage: Eukaryota > Metazoa > Echinodermata > Ophiuroidea > Amphilepidida > Ophiotrichidae > Ophiothrix > Ophiothrix spiculata. The sequence continues at coordinate 13,946 of JXSR01S035071.1, forward strand.
AAAAACAATGTTCTACATATTATTTATCTTTAAAACTGTCAAACAGTGATACACCAACTCAATTAAATTCATATGAAACACAAAACAAATAAAAATCCGTCATTCAGTTTTCAAAATAGCGGCCGGATTTCCAGTTCGTGTCAAATTTTCATTTTTCCCGCCAAAAATACATTGCTGAAATAATAAATTAAAAAAAGTTGTTTCGTTTTGGTTTTAGGGACAAATTAAAATTGAACAGCGCCTTCATTTTACCAGTTTATGCTAATTATCTCAAAAACGACGCGACTGATTTGAATTTTGTTTGCACCAAAACATGCGCAACCCCTACTTTGACAATTACATAAAACAGCTTTATTGGGTTATGTTGTGTTTTCGCGCTGTTGACGCTTGCTACATAAAGTTTTAATGCATGTGCTTATTAAGGTTCAAGTTACTTTTAAAATCTAAAATATAGGTCACAATTAATTGAGATTGAGAATTAATTAATCTTCAGATCCGAATACTAATATTTAATGCCATCATTACCAGATTTACAATGAGTCCACTTGAAAATCCCGCTTATATTAGACACACACAAAAATGTATCTCGTCCCCTCGCACTCACATTTTTGGAGATCATCACTGCATTACTTGTTCATAAATATTTAGAGATCAACACTTATTCTAGAACCTTGCAAAAGTGTAATAAACATTTCAGCCAGGGCATTTCAGGTGAGTTTTGTAATAATCAGAAGTGTCCAACTCTAATATACATGTAAATGAATAAAGAAATAGATAAATAAAGAAATAAAAACTAAAAAAGCCCTTTTTTAAACATTATTTCGCACAATGGCGCTTAATCAGCTAAATTTAGTGTAGTTAACCAATAAAAAATATTAAAAAAAAAAAGGTAAAAAGACCCTCTTCCTGGTTTGAATTTACTTATTGTAATAATTATTTTGAACATATAGAAATGTTTATGCTCTCATGTATTTATTCAGCATTATTGAAGTAATTAACACGATAAATGTAATGCATTTTGTGGGATTACAAAATTAGGACACCAAATGGCAAATGATAAACAAAAATGCAAGATAATAATGCTCTTTATGTGGTCACTTAAAATGCAGAAATGTCACCGATGAACAGGAAAACTTCGTGATGTTTGACGTCAATGATCACAAGAGTTTGAATTATGGAAGCTGACGTCAGAGAGATGTCTTGAAAATTACTTACAAAGGTGATGTTAACAGAATATCTATAAATAAAAATTGGTTTAGATTTTAAATGGATATGGATGGTTACTACTAACGTAGTCTGAATTCATGAAGCAATTAAAAATGTGTTTAACACGTAAGTGCATAAGGTGTTTTAGACCCCTGTTAATGCTCAAGGGGGGGGGGGGGGGCCCATATGGACCCTGGATTTTGATAGCTTTAAAAACAATGTTCTACATATTATTTATCTTTAAAACTGTCAAACAGTGATACACCAACTCAATTAAATTCATATAAAACAAAAAAAAAATCAAAATCCGTCATTCAGTTTCAAAATGGCGGCCGGATTTCCAGTTCGTGTCAAATTTACTTTGTTTCCGAAAAATTTCCAGCCAAAAATTGGAAATCTGCTTTTCCAAAGGAATTTTTCAATGAAAATTGGCTCATAATAGCAGATTATAATTACAAATACATTGCTTAAATAAAAAATTATAAAAGTTGTTTCGTTTCGGTTTTAGGGCCAAACAAAATTTGAACAGCGCCATCATTTTACCAGTTTATGCTAATTATCTCAAAAATGACGCGACTGATTTGATTTTTTTTGCACCACAACATGCGCAACCCCTACCTTGACAAATTACATAAAACAGCCTTACTGGGTTATGTTGTGTCGACCCCCCCCTTATGCACTAAAGTGTTAACTGAATTTGTTAACAGTAGGCCTAATGATGGATTTTCATTTTTGTTATATTCATAACTTTTAATTGCACTAAAACATTAAAGTTAATAATTGCCTAAATCACTGACAAAATTTTCATGATGTAACCTAAAACATCAGTAAACATAAGTAAAAGTATGATTACGGATGTTTCAAGTCATTTTTCTGTAAAAGGGAGGGCCAGAGGTAATTAGCTAAATATGGTATCTCAACATAAGCATCAAGTGTCATCCAATTATATTGATTAGATCTGTGTTTGTCCGTTTATTTAATGGTCGTAAATAGCTCGTGACGTTCGCTGCACCTCGTTTTTCTATAATCTGATTATTTAGTAACGTCACATGATCTACCTGATCAATTAAAATGAATATTCCAATTATTTTCTATATCATAGTAACCAAGATGAAAATCATTTTCATTAAGATTAAGTGGAGTTATAGTGAAACTGAGGTCGTTCTGTGAGCTGCAATTTTGACTCCTATTCCTTCCGGAGTTAATAATATGCGCCGTGTAATAGCGTTGAAAGGTCATTCCCGATATAGAACAAATGGATGGGCGAAACAGGAGCGAAACTCTTTGTCCTGTAAAATTTGACAGATTGTGTCTATCATAAAGCAAGTAAGTTCATATTTTGACGCTTGCTACATAAAGTTTTAATGCATGTGTTTATTATGGTTCAAGTTACTTTTAAAATCTAAAATACAGGTCACAATTAATTGAGTTTGAGAATTAATTAATCTTCAGATCCGAATACTAATATTTAATGCCATCATTATCAGATTTACAATGAGTCCACTTGAAAATCCCGCTTATATTAGACAAAAAAAAAATAAAAAAATTGTATCTCTTCCCCTCACTTTTTTGGAGATCATCACTGCATTACTTGTTCATAAATATTTAGAGATCAACACTTATTCCATAGCCTTGCAAAAGTGTAATAAACATTTCAGCCCGGGCATTTCAGGTGAGTTTTGTAATAATCAGAAGTGTCCAACTCTAATATACATGTAAATGAATAAAGAAATAGATAAATAAAGAAATAAAAACTAAAAAAAGCCCTTTTCTTAAACATTATTTCGCGCAATGGCACTTAATCAGCTAAATTTAGAGTAGTTAACCAATAAAAAAATATGACCTTTTTTTTTTAATTTTCTTATTGTAATAATTATTTTGAATATACGTATTTAGGAATTTGCATGCTTTCATGTATTAAGTCAGCAAGATTGAAGTAATTAACACGATAAATTTAATGCCTTTTGTGGGATTGTGACGAAATTAGGACACCAAATGGCAAATGATAAACAAAAATGAAATAACAGTTCACAAATGAGAGTTTATTGTAATTGGACTCGACTACAGCTGCATGTTCCCACCAAAACTAAATCCCCGGGGGGGGGGGGCACTCAACTTTGAAAGTGGTAGGTATGTCAGGCACGAAGCGCCGAAATTGAGGTCTGGTGAACTGATTTTCTTTACAAAATTGACCTTTAAAACTGATTTTTGGGGGTCTAGTGAACTGAAATTTCGGCCAAAAATAGCCTCCTGAGCTGAAAACTTTCGCAATTTTTGCAGTTAGAGCTAAAATTTTGTAATTTTTCTCAAAAACGGGGTCAAAAGAACTGAATCATGCTGAAAATGGGGATCTAGTGAGTGGCCTGGCGGCCTGAAAAAGGGGGTCTTGACTGCCGGACATATATACCCTGCCCACATATGTGAGTGCCCCCCCCCGTGACTAAATCATCAGCCAAAAAGCACTTCACAAAGGGCCTATAACAAAAATACTGGGATAGTTCGGATACAAACATTTAAAACTTTTTGTCAATCAATAACAAGCTAAAGTACGCCATGGAGTCAAAAGCATATAGAGGAAGAGATTTTGTGATGTTAATTCTGAAACCCAGGTTCTGAAAAAAAAATTCGCTAAATGGTTGCTTTAGGCGGAAACGCACGGAGCCGACAATAAGATATCTGGCATTATTGCATTTTCGATGCGTTACCTCATATAGTTGCTTCAACTCCGTAAAGGTTATGCTGCCCTCATTTTCAAGAAAAATCTGACGCGAAGGTAAAATTAAAAGCAGCTTTTACCACATAAAAATACATAATTTTTAATGTTGCAAATCGTATAATTTGAAACCATGTTTAAATTTTGATGAAAAACAATTAGAATATTCATTCTAAAATTTTTTTAGTGAATTATTTCGACATTTTAAGCAGCCGTTGGTCGAAAATGCGTTAACAGCATTCCAAATTGATTTGTCTATTATCCAAAGGTAATTTAGGATCACATACATAGTTCAAGAGCATTTTAACCCATGGCAAAATGTTCTTTGATTAATTCAAAGTTATTGGGTACATATAAGGTTAAGAAAACATCGTGAACATGGATCAAACCACAGACACAAAGACGTGATAAACAAAACGGAAACTCTCAAAGACATTTTAGGTGATTTATAAATATGTAGACTGTAGAGGGACACTCTCAACACTTGATATCTGATGTTGCCTTTATATTTCTTGTTTTTGAGAACCGACAAATCAAATGTTGAGTACCATGATACCCCCCTTATGAGTAAACCACTTCAATATATATGACTTAGTGAAAATAGTTTTTTTTAAGGATGCTGCAAATATGTACTCCTTTTAATATATTTTATTATCAAACTGTGCAAAAATTTAAACATATGGAACTATTAGACAGATAGGGGCAATGATGAGTGGGGTGATTTGACAGGAGGGGGGGGGGGCAGCGGCTGAGACGCACGATTGAGTTGGTCACTCGATTGATTTGGTCAATTGATATTATTAGACAGTTAGGGGCAATGGTGAGTGGGTTGGTAGACAGAGAGGGGTATGAGTGAGGTGATTTGGCTGATGGATTCGGTTAAGATCTAATGCAAATACCAAATAAGGAAAGTCACTACAGATTAAAAATGATTCATTGGAATCGTCCAAACGATCAATCATTTTCTAAAACGGGACATAAACGTATGTCAGAAGTGTTTTTACACGTTTCGTTTATCGCAATTGTTTCGTTATTCGATAAGATAAAAAGCTAAGAGACCCAAGTCCAAAGATAATTCAAAACAATTATATATTGTGTCTGTGTGTCTTTGCTTGGCGACATTTATGGGAAATGAAATGAATGGAATTTTTATTGTGAGTTCATTCTGTCAATTTTGAAATGACTTTCTGCTTATTTTAATACAAAAAACGTTTGGCACCAGCGTCCTAATCACCAATGAACATTGCATGACATGAACAAAGCATAATGTTTCTACATACCAGTATATACCATACTATGGTTATGTTTACTTTAATGAAGAACATGTACAATGCTAAATTAAAGTAGGAGTATTTCAAGTAAATACAACGTCGAATCCATATTAGGAAATATCAAGCTCTAAGTCATGTGATATAAATCAAACCGTCTTACGCTGACGTGTATTTCCGTGCAGCTGATGATATAGCCGGTTTGTTGACCTCTTGGTTTAATATCTAACTCGATATTGATGAAAAGCTAAAGGCCCTTAAATTTGTTTATATTGTAAATCATTA
>JXSR01S035077.1:0-12600 GCA_000969725.1 Ophiothrix spiculata
GGTCGGTGACCTGAGGTCAGGACTAGTCCATTTCATTTTATAGGGGTGCTATAATGCTTTGGGTCATACCACTCCGGAGAGAGGTATGCAAATTAGTTTCAGTCAACATCGTAGAGGTAATCAGGCTCCAGTTACATAGTTTAACAAACAAAATATGTTTGTATATACTTTTCACTACTTCCCTCAATACCATGTTGTATTTGTGTATTTTCACGCGATTGATGAGTCGAACTACCAATCAAGATGCACGCAGTAGATTTTTGTTTTTGCTGCGTAGTCGCACATGCTCTCAGTACACGCAACTAGCAGATCTATTTTGTAGGAAATTTAATGAATTCCATAATAATAAGTGAGTGTTTCTAGGTAAATAACACATTCTTTTTTTCTCATTTGACCTAGGTACTTAAGAAACAAGGTTACGATGCTGCTTGTGATATCTGGAGTCTGGGAGTCTTATTATATACAATGTTAGCAGGGTAAGCTTAACTCACCATGTGAATGCAAGAAAGTCGTAAATGCAATAGCTGCCATATCTTAGGCCACACTAATTAAATTGTTTGTCTCAAACCTGCCGCGTGCGTTAGTTTAAACATGTGCATTTACATCGCCAGATTGACGAAAAATTGAATTTTTCTTCTAAATATTTTTTCAATTTTTCAATTCCGTCAAATAAAACCCAATCGAAAATCACAAATCGTGTCCTGTGGATCGCAAAATGTTAGACTGTTGGCAGAATAACATACATACTGTTTTAGATACAAGTAAATATCAATGGATGGAAAATGAATGGTGAAAATGGCAAATGTAACGCCTGGTATAGTTAGAAAAAAAATTAACTAAAAAAAAATAGATAAAAAAATGCATTCTGCAATTAGGTTTTCAAATTGAGGTGAGCTTTGAGACAAACAATGAAATTAGTGTGGCCTTATGAGCTTGCAGCACACACTATATAGTGTCTAGTCTTTGGTCAGTGGCTGTCACCCGAAGAACCATTTCAAATGCCACTGACCTATGGGAGACAAATATTTAGGATTTTCTAGTGACAGGTATTACTTCTAGGTATTCAAACATGCTACAGAGTTGTTCATCGCTAATCAACAACGATGCATCCATGCGTCTAAAGCCACCCGAGTGTGATAAAAATACACCAACGCATCGGATGCAGAGTTGTTGATTAGCGATGAACAACTCTGTGGCATGTTTGAATACCTTTCAACAACGAAAATCTTCCTGAAAACGTATAATTAAATTCTAAATTTTTACAATTTAACAGATACTCATCTCAATAAAAATACTTAGAAGAAATTGAAACAAAATGCTAGATTTTAAATGATTGTTGCTTTGTCGTTTTCAACTGTTCCCAAGTGCCAGTCCTTGCACGTATTTATGTTCTGTGGATTCATCACAAATCAACAACGGTACGCTCCTGTATAAGGAGATACAGTGAGTTGTTGAAACAAATATATTCAACGACCCACTGTATCTCTTTATACAGGAGCGTACCGTTGTTGATTCGTGATGAATCCACAGTTGATATTCAAATTAATGCGTCACGCACGGCACGGCGTTTACAGAAGTCCGTTTACGCAGTTCACAAAAGTTGGCGCACTGATCATCGCGCTTCGGGTACTTATAGTACGTGCAAAAACCCGGTGCTTGGGAAAAAAATTCATAACTTGAAAGCAGCAAACATTCACAAATTAGCACTTTGCTTCAGATATGCAAAAATTAGTTTTTATGAAGATGAGTAAATTGAAAAATATAATTCATACGTTTTCAGGAAGATTTTGTTGTTGAAAGGTATGCAAACACGCCACAGAGTTGTTCATCTCGAATCAACAACTCTGCATCCGATGCGTTGGCGTATGTTTGAATACCTAAATGTAATGCAGCTTTTGCAGATACAAATGTCCTCACACTCATGTGACGGACTAAAGCACTCATGTGACGGACTATAACATTTTTGAACTAATATATCAAACAAAGTTGAAGAGGTGCTTGCACCAAAATCCCTACAGTTGTGCAATTTTTTCTGGCTCCTGCGCAAATGGTGTGCCTTAGCAGGAGCACCAGTTGATATATTAGTTCAAATACTTGATCACACTATTATACATGTTATTATTAAGTATTTGTTTGATTTGTTTTCAGGAGTACGCCATTTGCCCATGGCCCTGATGACACGTCACAAGACATCCTAACCAGGATTGGGGAGGGCAAGTTCTCTATGGAAGGAGGCAATTGGAGCCATATATCAAGTATGGCAAAGGTCAGTGCACTATTACACATGGTTTATTTTTCTCAGAAGTTGCATTTCCTGAGACGCATGCTGATGGCATAAGGCCTAAAAAAAAAAAAGGTTTGTTTGCCCTCCGCGACCGACCCAAAAAATGCCAAAACTTTTTTTTTTTAAACATGTAAAATATGGAAACTCAATATTTTCAATAGAAAACATAAAATTTAGCAGTATAAAGTCACATTTAGTAGCATAAAATGCATATTTCCTCTAAATAATGGCCCACAATATTTGATTAAGACCTCTATTGCTTGGCATTTGCGATAGAATCCATGGAATGACATCATTCTTTAAAATTATGTGAATAGTAAAAAAAAAAAAAAAATCAACCGACTGACCAACCCAAAATTTTAATTTTTCCACTGGAGGGAAAACAAACAATTTTTTTCTTGGCCTAATAGCAATACACGAGTAGCTGATAAATAAAAAGCAGACAAATGTAACCCCAAATTTTTGGTTTAGAAACAATTGTGAACCGTACTAGCTTAATATTTTGTTACGTCAGTAGATATTTTGAATGCATGTCCCTAATAAGGGTTCCAAATTGCATTCAATGCATTTAGGGTATGATCAGGAAAGGTTAGCTCAAGTGACAACATGTGAAAGTATTTAAGTGGCCCTCCTTGGACAAGTTAAAGGAGCTTGTTCAGATTTTTCAAAATATAAGTTTTTACCGTAGTATGAAAGATGACCACTCAAAAGATTTGAGTTTCAAATTTCAGCTCAATCGGTCTAACCGTTTTGATTTAGGGGCAATTTTGTATTTTAGTACCCCTATAAGTTACTGTGTAAATTTAATTATGGTTGTACCATAATTAGACTTATTTTCATGCATATCTCCAAAACGAAACGTAAGGCCAAGTAAAATAATATACTAGTTTCTCGTCCTCGCGCGCATGCGTTTTGACGGCCGCATCATTTTTTTTTTTTTTTTTTTTTTTTTAAAATTTTCTTTTTTTTTTTTTCAAAATTTTCTATTTTTTTTTCGAAATCCTATTTGGAAGCAAGTTGATATAAAAATTCTGGCACTATTTTGAAACAATTTTTTCATTGATTTTTGAAGACCACTGAGCTATCAACAATTTTTAAAATTAAAATTTGGATACAACTAACAATTTTGCAATGAATCCTAGACCTATCATCAATAATTTTTTGAAAATGTGAATAGCCTTTTTAGAAGCAAAAACATTATCTGCTATGTCGGAAGAAAGTAATTCAAATTTTGGGAACGGTTGGCTGCCTTTTGGAAAAGACCGTCCGCCATCTTGGATCGGCCATTTTTGAAAAAAAAAAAAAAAAAAAAAAAACTGCCCCCCTCCTCCTTTTTTCAAAAAGTTAGGACGAGAAACTAGTTTTTTTTTTTACTTGGCCTAATTCAGCCGTGAAATTTCACATGGATTATGGGAAAAATATGAGCAACATTTTTGTGCCAAAATCTCACAAAGTTTGACAAAAAGTTAAAATAATCGGACCATGATCCTTTAATTCTTCCTTTAATTCTTAAGAGCTTTTCTTGTGTCCTGCAGGATCTGGTGAGGTGCATGCTACAAGCGAACCCATTTAAGAGACCAACGTCGGCTCAGGTGCTAAATCATGCGTGGTTTCAGAACAGAAAGAATCTGCCTGAAGATAAACTAACCGTGGAAAACCCAACAACAGTAAAGGTAAGGGAAAGTGTTTGGATTCATTTGAAAGAACCAAGCTTTAATATTCTTATACGATATTGATAAACCTCACATAAAAAGAAATGCACCATATGTCTTTAGTTTGGCAGTGTTTCAAAGTCTCATGATTCTGAATGCAAAGTCTGATGATTCTGAATGCAAAGTCTCATGATTCTGAATGCAAAGTCTCATGATTCTGAATGCAAAGTCTCATGATTCTGAATGCAAAGTCTCATGATTCTGAATGCAAAGTCTGATGATTCGGAACGTTTCTGAAGTACTAGTATACATTTTATTGCTGCATCTTTACCCTTTCATAAAACACCCAACTTGTGAAAATTTGTGCAAAAATGGCTGAGATAGAACACACAAAAGATGCTGGATCCCCCAACAATTGTTGCACTTTACGATGATGTCAGTGGTAGCTATGCAGTTATACTGCATTCCTGTCACATAGGCCTTAAAAAAATTGTTTGATTGGCGTAACCCGACCTACCCTAATTTTACCACCTACCCTAGATTTTTTTATTTTTTTGAGCATGGTATAAAACCTCCAAATTTGATGGGAATTGATTCATGGGAGCCCAAGATGTAGCGTGCAGGACATTCAAAGTGATAAATAAAGGATGTGTTACAGAAAAAGTGAAGATGTTTTTGTATATGTGTTGTATATTTTGTGTTCTTGTATGTGAAACATAGACTTGGAAAATAAAAAAAATAAAATAAAATCCGACCTACCTACCCTAATTTTTTTTCTATGTTATGCCAATCAAACAGTTATTTTTTTTTTTGGCCTAATAGCGATCAATTATGAGACTGTCATATTACACATCATCATGGTCATTATAATAACTTCCTAGCAATTTACAAGTGAGAAAAGCAGGAAATTTTAAGGTCCTTGATGAGGGCTGTATCATTCACAATGTCATAATCAAATCCAATACAGCACTAATATTTTCAACATTTTTATCTTTACAGGGAGCAGTGAAAGCCACATTCTCAGCACTGAATAAGAACCTCAATCAAGACCCTCTCAGACCAGTCACGGCATCGTTCCTTGCTCAACGAAGGAAGCAGAAGCAGTCAAATAGTTCGTCGTCGGGTAGCGGCGGTGCTGGTACCACTCTTTGAACAAGAGACTAACAGTGCTTCCACACTCATTAAGAATCTCTCGATGCGGACTAGCATCATGTTACAGGGACATTTACACGTATTTACCAGGAATGGCGAGTTAAGAGTTGAATTTGGATTTGTATCTATCAACTTTATCCTCAAAATGGGACTGGACTATAAGTACACTGTGTTCTTGTTGTACTGTTTAGAAATTGAAATGACATTTTTTTTGTTTTTCCAAAAGAGGAAAGAACCTTAGTGAGGCTGTTTGTTTGATAGAATTGCATTCCGGTGGTTTTACACGGAGGAGGGCAGACTTTGCAGTAAACAAGATAAGCAGTAAACGGGACGATATCTTGACAGAATTGAATAACATATAGTTGGGTTTCCAAAAGAGGAAGGATCCTCTTTGAGATGGTTTGATATAAATTGCATTCCGCAGATTGTACATGGAGGACTTACAGCAGACTTGCTAGAAAACGAGATGATATCTTGGCAATATGTGCAAATAGGTGCTCAATATAGGCCTTGGAAAGCCTAATAGGGAAACTTATGTTTAGGTTTTGGGGTTTATGACGATATTGTTGATTATGTTTGTGTAATAAGTCAATGTAATGGTGCGTTCAGAGTTCTGGTTGACATTGTCCTATGACAACGCGAAACTCTCCCACTTTACATGCGATCTAGCTGACTGTGTTCAAGGTTTGAGTCAAGCAGTGAAATTGATGGAAGTCTAGACTAAGGAATTCATACAGGGGAATCTGCCCTTGATGCCATCTTGTTGTCGATCATGGAGCACAGTTATTGTACCTCTGGCCCAATATCCCGGCAGATCCCGTAAATCATCACTTGACGCATATACAGTGTGTGCATTTTATTTCACACGCAAACCATGTCTGCACTTCAAGTAGCGTCTATTGCAACTTGCTCTGATCAAATTAGGCCCATTTTCCCTCTAATCTGTTTCGAAGATTCAAAATGGCGCCAAGGGCAGATTCACCTTTATAATTTCCTTGGTCTAGATGCACATTCAGGTGACAGTTACTGGTATTTGGAATACTGTCCTTGGTCTTGTACCCACTGGTCTTGACAGCTGGACTACGTGCATTTTTGAATCAATATGTGTGACTCAAAAGATGTGCTGCTTAAACTTTGTAAACATGTAGGGTCAATTCATGAAGATTTCTCCTGATATCAATCTGAATGGAAATATCCCCTCTTGTGATTGGTCAACATATTGTCTTCCATTCGGTAGAGTTATGTCCATTGGCATGTATTTTAGTGGCAAACAACAAAGATGTATCTAATCAAACTTTGCAAAATAGATTCTGCCATGGTTGTCATATCAATGCGCTGATTTCATTATTTTTAAGTGCGCAATCTTGTCAGTTCTGCAATTTTTTGCACTAAACATGACCAACCAGTAACTCAAGTACATACAAACCATACATTATTTTGAGCTTGTAAGAATGTCATTACCTCTTGATGTTAAAATGATATGCTCATCAAAAATATTTCTACTATATTTCAATATTTGTGTGAAGAGTAAAACATTTGATTAATGCGATATACTTTGTATACTACAAAATCTGTTCAATGCTTAAAACAGATGATGCAATCAAAACCTTTAATGAATGTACCAGAATTGTATTAGGCCTACTTTAGACCATCTTGGGATACTATTGAAGTTCTGCCCCACAAAGTCAAAATGCAGTACGTACATTTATAAAGCAAAGCAGATACTTCCTTTAAACGTACAATTTCACTTCAATCCACTTCCATGCTAGAAGGTTGTATGTAAATATGTTTGATATAGTAGATACTGCTTTAATTTATGAAAGAGCATTGGTCGTCTGCTCATTTGTGTAGGATTTCTCCAAGGGAAAAGGAAGTAACTTGCAACATATATCTGCAATGCACATACTGTGTTTTTACTTTGTTGGGCAGAGTTTGGAGTGTGAATGAGAATAGGAACTTCATTTTGATGTAGTATACAAATATTTAATGCCTGAAAGTGCAATAGTACAAAATATATCATGAGGTCAAATTTGGACTTTTCTATTTCACGAGGCGTAGCCGAGTGAAATGGATCAGTCCAAATTTGACCGAATGATATATTTTGTACTATTGCACGAGCATAGGCATTCAATATTTGTTTTATATCATGATATCACACAGGTTTGTTTCATGCCGTGCAATAATACAAACTATTGCACGGCTCAAATCACTGTAATCATGATATAAAAACAAACTATTGCACGGCTCAAATCACTGTAATCATGATATAAAATATTTTATAGGCCAAACAAAATATTTGTGGACAGTGTAAATAAAAATCCAGAGTACTGGGCCCCCATTGTTTATCAATGCAACCCCTACCCTGGATTTTTGTCTACATTGTCCAATAAATTTTTATTTGGCCCATGTGAAGCAATTTAAATTATTGGTTGTCTGTCACAGCTACAAGCTACAATAGAATATAGAACTATACTTTGATCAACACTAAATAGGCGGGAATTATGAGCCTTTTCTTCATTCGCTAGTAAAAACATAATCCCTGTTACACGCGCACCGTAGAACAATGCACGAGTCACACGTGCAACGTGCGCTGCGTCTCCGGCAGTTATGCAATGTCCAGCTATGTACGCACTTATCTGTATCAATTCACGATGTGAAGAGGCCCGCCTATTTGGAGTTGATCAAAGTATAGTATGGTTTAGCATTTAATATCATAGGACCAATGGTCACAGGTTCAAGATTAGATTTGTTCAATTGTTGCAAATCTAGATACCTTGTCATGCGAGTTGAAAAGTTATCTCTGCAATGACTGCCGTATGTTATCTTTATTTAACACCATGTCACTAGAATGTGAAAAAAACCTTGAAATTTCTCTCCCTTATGTCAGTGGCTCATGAATGGTTCGATGTCACCTGAAGAACCATTTCATGAATCACTGACTCAACACTATACAATTTACAATCCAAATTATGATTAATGGCAGCTATTGCAGATACGACTTTCTTACAAGCACTTGACGACCTGTACCTAATCAATATAATCTCTTGGGGTTTTAATTACTGTCTGGACCCATGTAACAAATTATTTGTTGAATATTTTTTGTAAATGAATTAGATTCATTTTGACAACAGTTCAGTTGATTGTGTTAAAACACTTCTCTCATTTGTAAAATTATTTTCCAACTCAGCTCCTAGAGTTTGATATCAGGTGAATGCTCCAACGTATTGTTTCCTTATGATTCGGGTGCAATTTACAGCTGAAATATGCTCAAAGTTTGCCAATAATTTAATGCAACAGAGATGGAGCCAGAATTGAATTTTGCTTATTGCTACAAAACTATTTGCCATAGTTGGCTTAAATTTTGAATTTTGGGCTATTATATCTTGATTGTTGAAATGAAACCCAAAAGCATAGAATTTTGGAATAAAATTGGAAAAAAGAAGTGTTCATGGAAGAATTAATTATGCTTATTGCTATAAGACCATTTGCCATAGTTTGCTGAAATTTTGAATTTTGGGCTATCATATCTTGATTGTTGAAATGGAACCAAAGCATAAAATTGTGCAACAAAATTGGGAAAAAAGAAATGTATATGGAAGAATGCTTATTTTTTGTATGTCGACCAACAGGCATCAACGCATGTAAAATCAGTGCCATAAATTCTTGTACAATTTTAAACAGAAATCTTAGTGTCACATTTTTACATACATAGGGTCTTACACTCAGGATCTTTGTTTAAGCTGTGATCACATTTGTCTGTAAAACGTTTGTACAAACATCAGTTTTGAATTTGTATACTAACATTTTATGAACTTATAGGCCCGTATTCCAGAAAGGAGTTTAGCTAAAACAAGGTTTAACTGAACTTCAACTGTCCAGGAATGCATGCAACTTTCAAGTGGACTAGTTCATTGGGCCATGCTGTTGACGAGAATTAAAACCATGGTTTAGCTAAACACCTTTCTGGAATAAGGGCCATAATATTTTACGGATGCATTTCAGCAAAACAAATAATGTTAAAAGTTTGATTTGAAAATACTTGGTTCTCTAGATCTGTGAACATTTATTCTTTCCCTGAAGGCATATTAGAGAGCTGAGCATTAGATACACTAGCAAGCTGAAGATGAAACTTGATAGAATCTCGAAAGCTCAGCTCTATAATGTGAATGCGTCTAGGGGATGAATAAATTCTGCAAATGTTAAAATTGGTACAACATGGTCAAATAATTGTCAGAATGCTGTTTGTAGGCATTTGTACAAAGTATTGTGACCATGGCTTTACATTGCCAGAAGAATTGTGACTCTGACTTTAACAAATATAGAAAGGGTGTATATGGAATGTTCTAATTCACTCACTTATGTCGAGTATCTTCAATAATTCTTGGATATATTACCGCACTCTACTTTAAAATCCTTCAAACTTCTCAAATACGTTCATTTTTTTCAAGTTCTTTAGTAGACTCTTTTGGTGTAATCCAACAAGTAGGCCTATGTTAGCAGCTTTTTCTGAATTGGACCTCTTACGTCAAGTAAAACAATAATTGTTTCGGTAAACTTTCCTTCCCAAAAGAGACACCCCAAAAATAAAAATTTAGTCACTTTTCTAAAAAAATATTTCCCCACCGCCAATATTTTCCCCTATAGGCAACATAAAAATTTATTGGACAATAACAAAAAATCCATGGTACGGGTTGCATTTACAAACAATGGGGCCCTTTGCTCTGAATTTCTGTTTAAACTATTTAAATTTTTTTTTTTTACCTATAGCTGTTAGATACATGTCAAGAAATGGCCTTATAAGCTCCTTGAAATATATATGATCACCCATGTCCTTTGAAATCAGAACAGGGGTAGGAATTGGTTTAGTTTAAAACTTGGAAGTAAATAGTTTTTCCCATAGGTTCACACATCATGAATTGTAAAACAATGTCCCAAATTTCTGATACCTGACCTGACCCAGGCATGTTATTCTGAATAATGTTGAAACTCAAAATATATCCGAGTTCAATAATAGACTCCACTTGTAGCAAAAATATTCAAGTTTGTTAAAAGAACTAATTTATTAAAATAGCACAGGCGATGTATCAGTAAGCGCTTGTTACATGGGTGAAATACCCAATAAGACTGGTAGTACTGAGGCAAATCAACCACCTGCCGTTTGAAAAAGTATCCCCAGACTCATGTCTCAATTTCTTCAAGAGCTTTTAACTACTAGTACCTAGTACATGATCAACACTTGATAAATGTATGCTAGCAATGGGACCAAGAAGTAGCAAAAAGCCAGAAAAAATACTGGGCTTGCTTGTGATGATATTCTTGTTCATAAAATTAAATTTGGTTAATAAAGTTAGAACTATTGGTCAATTTACATATTTCAGAATATGTGACATAATACACAAATTCTAGTAAGGAAGAACTGAAAAATATCTAATTTTGAGTATATTCTTTTGTTTCTTGTATTGGTGCAAAAAAATGGACTAAAATTCAAATAAAAATATTTGTTTTTCAAAAAGACGAATTTTATTTTGTTAAATTAATCAACAAATCATGTGATAACACAATTCATTTGTGAAATAATCATGTGATCAAAAACAATTCTAATTTTTGTTTACAAAAAGCAGTATAATTTACATATTTAATCAAAAATAAATCATGGGATAAAACAGTGCATAAAAACAAAAGAGAAAAGTGTATATTTATCAAACTCTGTCTGTGATGTTTCTTCTATTTTTTTTTTGTTATTCAGATGTAGTTATATGTATTGTTAACATATAGTATGATATTTAGAGAGAGTTATTTTTATACTGAGCGTGGGAGGGTCAACAGAGTGATTGTATAGCATTTTGAATATTTGAAATTTAGATGTAAGAGTTTATGATCACTTTTGAAAAAAAGGAAAAATTCCTATTGATTAATCATGTTAATAATGTTTTGTAATATAATTCCTCTAGCGCCATTGCAATGTAATTTATATTTAGGCAATATACTTGGGGAGAGGGCTATGAATTGTCTTTTCCAAAACTTAATATTTTTGATTTTTTTTCTTGGTTATGCAATTTTTACTAATTATTCTAAAACAGTGGTTGGCCTTTTCATTTATATGTTAAGTACACAAAGCCATCCAATCGTTGATTCAATACTTTGGATTTAACAAACTGAGAAATCATTCAAACACACATTCAACTATGCTACTACTGGCTTTATTGTGAAAAAACAGGTATCCTAAAATCCCAATTCATTGCTTACACTTATATTACGCATCAGTACCATTAAAAATGTTCAATTAACATAAGTGCCATATATAATTTAGTGTTTCAATTCCATTCACAATTTAAAATTGAGAGCATATGTGTTCTTTAACTTGTACTTCCACTGTAACTTATCTTGATATCTTCAGAACTTGTTGTATAAATTGTATCAAATATGATTTCTTTAACTATAATAATTATCATCAATTAGTTTATGAAAAGAAGGGTATTTTTCTTTTCTGTTATGTATACTGCATATCTTTTTTTAAGAGTATGGAATATTATACTCTTTGTGTATAATTCTTCTTGAAAATATCACTTGTAAAAAGATTTTGTTTAATCTTTCAATAAAGGAAACAAATGTTTATGAAAATGGAAGTTTTCTTGTTTTATTTATTTATCATGAGTAACGAAACATAAAATTCTGAGTGCTATAAAATGATAACACTCACGATACTGTAGGTATTGCATTAACGAAGATACAGACATTTTTTTAGCCAGAATTAAGGGTTGTTTCAATGGCATTAAAGGACCCTGGGGTCGATTTCACTAACATTACAATGCATCGTAGCTAACGAAGGGTTCAGCTCGTAACTGCAACTGGACTTCACAATGACGTGAAAACCCTTCATAAATGTTCACCGCATCGTAAGGTATATGAATTATGCATTAGAAGGTTCCAACGCTTTGTTAATGTTGCGTGGGGTCAAGAGGTGGTTGTAGCTAACAATGGGTTTTGGTCTTATGATGGGTTAACGACCCGGGGGGTGGGGGGGATGGCACTCAAATATAATGCTACAGGCATAGCGTGACCAAGAAAAAGGTGAATTGTTTTTGAGGACAAAAGGGTGTATCAGGTGACACCTTTTAGGGTATCAAAAACAGCTATTTTAGCTCATTTTTAAGCAATAGGGTACTTTTTCAAACCCTAGTGTTAAAACGGTAACGGCAAATTCCCGATTTAGGGTGTGAATGGTTGAAAAGGGGTATATTTTGGCTTCAGAAACAATCGCCCTTTAGGGGGTGTTTTGAAAAACTGTGGTCACGCTATGCCTGCAGCATTATACTTGAGTGGCCCCCCTGGGGTTAACGATGCATTTTAACGTTAGTGAAATCGACCCCCGGTCCGATTGCCTCAACTTTTTTCAAAACTTTTTGAGATTTTGGTACCAAAATGTTGCTCATATTTTTCTCATTACCCATGTGAAATTTCACAGCTGAGTTATGTTCCCTTTTGGAGATATATATGAAAATGTGTCTAATT
>JXSR01S035078.1:9152-21074 GCA_000969725.1 Ophiothrix spiculata
TTCGAAAAAATCAGCGAAATTATTTGCAAGAGTCTTTGGACACGTGAAATCCGGAAGAGTGCGAGATTCAGAAGCAGAAGGGTTAGACCATTTGTTAACAAGATTGAATAACTGACGATCATTGCACTCAGCGATTTGATTTTGATGATACTCGCGCTTTGACTTGTCAATCAATTGACGATATATCTTACACTGTGCAAGAAAAGATTGTTTGTCAACCTCCAGGCCAGATGAAATCCACTTTCGCTCTCTTCTACGCTTTTCCAATATGCACGTTGTTATGTTAGAGATGATAATAACTCTGGAAGGTATTTCTCCTTTGCTTCTCTTTCAATCACGGTGAAAGTCTAGCTCAAATCCCTTTGTAACACACTGATCCGATATCTGTCTTTGTAGTTGACAGGCTTGTTTGTTGACTTATTCTAAAACAATACTACGAATTAACTTCAATTTTCATTTTTGTCTATCATTCTGTAAGTATACATTAGCAATGTGACGTATTGTTTTTTGTTACATATCGTTGTCAAGGATTGATCTCCAATTCCAAGTAACACTGATAATGTATGATCTGATTAAATTGACATGATGCCACAAGAAAGCCTCAAGTCATTTCCTGATGAGGTTCTCCTATTTTCTTTCCTTTAAATATCATATTGTTTTCTTAATAATTCTTTCAAAAATATCAACAAGCACCTGCAAGTACATTGGTGGTACATCGTCACGCGTCCTATTCCTTTCAAGCATAAATTTTATGAGGTTAGAGATAAACTTTTTACTGAAACTGGTATTGGCAACTAACATCGACAATTTGATGAACTTATAGGTACACAAAAGCCTTTGATCATATTCCTTTAGAATTAGCTATGAATTATTAAAAACAACCAGATGTTAACGGTCTTTTTAATCAAGTATTTCATTTTAATTTTGTTTTAATAGTATTGCAAGGCATCACGGTAAGAAAGTTATAACCAAAGCATGTTTTCACACGAATGGCTTTTGTAAACTGCTCAAGATATGTTTTCTATAAAAACATGCAAAACGGCTATATAATAACAAACTTGTTTTAAAGTGTAGTTAAGCTACGTGGCCTACATAATACAACAGCATAGCATAATATTTGACGCACCATAACGAAACGTATAAGTTGTGGTCAAAATTCAACATAAGTTATTGCTATCGTCCATTTATTTATCGTCTCTTTTGTGGAATATCCGTATCTGGTTAATCGCTGTTTGGTGAGTTTGTTACATTGTGTTTGTGCATATATCAGGCCTTTAACAATATTTACATTTTTTTCTTTTCAGTATTATAGTTTTCTAGACATTAGGCTTATGTTGTTACCCTGCCTTCATTCATTAAGTTGACTTACTTTGTTTTTCTTTAATTATATTGGTAACGGTCAAGGCTTGTCTATTCCACTTTAATCTGCAACAAATTATCAATCCAATTGTTGGGTTCTAAAATTAGAGGAAAAATGCAACGACCAAAATCATACTTAGGAAATCACACTTTGAAATCAGAATGTTTAATGAAGCCTGAACAATGGTTTTAGGTTTGATTCAGATTCCACGATCGTAAACAGTATTCGATGCACCAATTATGCATGTTAAAATCAATTATACCTAGTGCACGTTTGGTTTAGAACGGACATTTGATGATGAAAAATCGATTTGGTATAAAATACACGTGCATTAAATATTCGTATATTCTACATATTTTACAAAATCTGACAGAATACCGAATACTTTCATGTCGCTCTATACGATGAACAACTATAAACCTTGCCTTTGACTATCGGAATTACAAGTATACGACTACCACAAGTACCACTTCTAAACCCCATAACAACGCACATTTTTGATTGTCAGATTTCAGCAAATGTAGCCATGAATCCTTTTTAATGTATAACAATAGAAACATTGCTAAATGTAAACTTTAAGCTAGAAGTGTGGGAAAATGGCAGTATTTTGTGCTGTGGGAAGAGAAATACATAGCATAATTGTATAACAGAATCTTTTTATAAACTTGTTCGTAGTTTTATGAGCGGAATTGTAATGATAAGAACAAATATGTCAATAAGGCTAATGAAACTTCATTATAAGTTTCCCGTCACCCGCCCTCATAACATTTTCAATTTGACCAAAACTTTCATTATTTTCATTAAAAAGTCAATTACCTGAAAATTGAAATGGAAATAATCAAAATTGATACTCTCAAAATGTCTGACATCCCTTGCTGATCATAATGAGCAGTATTACTTATTTTTAAGGGTAGGGGATGTGGTAAATAATGAAAATTAAAGGATTACCTGATGTTTCTATTGATTGTAAAAATTGCAAATTTCTTTCCATAAAAACAAATTCAAATCTTTTCTCAATCTGTTGCAAAATGTCTGTAATGATGATCTAAGCATTAATACCTGTTTTAAGACTGTCTTTTATTAACAATATAGGCAATAACCATGTAAATGAAAGTTTTGACAATAATGAATTTTTCCAAAATAATGAATAATGAAATCATGACCTCATATTTTTTGGAAAAAATGTGACGGGAAACAAATAATCAAGTTTCATTAGCCTAATGTTTTTAATGTTTTAATATAAAATTTTGCTTGAATAAATGATATAGGATATAATATAAAAACAATACCCTTGTCTTACCAAGAGGGGGGGGGGCACGCCCCCTTACGAGTGATTCCCTGTCGCATAAAAACGTAAAGGAATACGACCTAGGGTATATGGGTAGTTGTAAAGTAATCCTTTGCGGACATTTTATCGAGAAAAAAATCGTGAGTGCCACCTTAAGGGTGTCCCGTCAAAGTCGGAAGGTAAGGGGGATTGGTTGCCATTTTGAAAAATATCTGTATGGTATCGAACTAAAACTTTCAGAACGTCTTAGAAACACCAGCCTTTTGTAGACAAATATTTATATCCTACGTAATATCTATGCATGGACTGCCTAACTTTCCCTTTTGCCTATGCCTATTATGCACACCTTGGAAGTTAAGAATACAAAAAACAACAACAATATGTAATATATTTAAAAAATGCAATGTACGACGTCGTTGGAAGAGTTCTCTAATTTAAAATATCTAATCCCATCTTTGTTCTTAAAACTCTATAACACCGTAAAAGGTAAGCTATTTTCATTAAGATATTCAAAATATATTAAAGCGATCTGAAGGATGCCCCAATCAGATTTTACATAAACTCTTTGTAATTATAGTGAACACTTGGAAGCAACAGTAAGCTTTTATTATGTTGCGATAATACAAGGCTATGAGGCAATCTAAAAGAGCAATGTCAGATTTTATTAAACATTTACATAATATGTAGAGTGAATATAAATAGGCAAAATTAGAGTATTTCAATTTAGACCCGTGGGACGACTAAGTACATGTAATATCATCCTTATGCTAAAGTATTTATCTGATGTGACGGTAAGATAGGGCATAGGAATCTGTCTTAATTAAATCTTTACAATCATTCCAAAGAGCTTTAGATTATGATGCGCGACATCAAAGCATCAATATTGTTAATGTTTCAAACATACTCATAACTCGGTACTCAGATATTTATTTCTTCAAAATGTTATCAAATTTACAACAAAATGTGTAATGAAAGGAAACGCCCAATAGTTTGAAGATGATTTTTTGACTTAGAGAACACAAACAAAATGCCAATGGGAACACACGCGATTAGATCTGATGGTACCACATTTGTTATAATAATCAAATGAAGAATGATCAGAAATACGCATTGTATCATAGAACATTGAAACAATTAAACAAACTTCAAAAGCCAGCCAAGATTTATCAAAACGTACCATCCTACTGTCAGCTGTTCCCTAAACATGTTTTCACACAAATAACCTTTGAAAACCACTCGAGCTATGTTTTCAATAATAACATGAAAAAAGGCCGTCAAAATAACCATCTTGTTTCATTGTGTAGAGAACCAACCCACACATTGTCTGTCAAAATATGACAGCATATTGTTAACACATAGATAACTTCGATGAACATTATTTGCATTTGTTAAGTTTGGCATTCTTCGTACATTCAGAAAACCATTGTTGGTAAGAGTAACAACATGTAACGATTCGAGGTATTCATTTGACTTCATGAATAATCATAATGGGGAAAAAGGAAAAGGGAAGAGCTATTCAACATACCTGTTGTTGATTGAAGAATATCGCAAATACGAGACGTAGTTATGAAAGAAAAAATAAAGATAAAATTATGTTAACAAATAGCAAGATACAATAATTAAAACAATTTTGGACAAACACTAACGGCTTTGGCACTACAATAAAAGTACCAATCTGGAGATGGTTGATGAGAAATCGAAGGAAGACACTCGTCTACTAATTCACGTGATAATGCTTTCAATTGTGTATTTAATTCTTTATGCTTGTATATTATGTAAATCTTTTGTACAGCGCCTTGAGGCACTTGAGCATTTTGAGCTCTAAAAGCGCCATTTTATTAATATGCTCATTATTATAACTATTATAACTGCAAAAAAAAGTTAATTAAAAAAAAACCCAACAACAACAACAATTTGCAGCAAAACTGCTAAATTACATGGCATTTTTACACTAATAATACTAAAACATTTTAAAATTGCACGTAAATAGAGATCAAAATACTCATAAAACTTTAAGATTTCGTGGAACAATTAACAAAATGGTAATGAATAAAGATATATTAGTACATCCAATGGGAATATTGCACTAGAGGATTGAATAAACCAGCATCCAATCCAAACAAAGAAATTTACATTTAGACAAAATATAAAAAGCTACAGTTCACAGACCCAATCTCTTTACATAATTTTGATGTTATTAAGCATTGGTTGCAAATTATATTAATGGTACAGCTAAAGACAATTTACGAAATTTGCATTTTCTTTAAAACTAACACCAAGAAAAAAACCCAGGGGAAATAGTTAATTTTATGTTTCAAAAATAATAAAATGTTAAAATTCATTTTAAGAAAGACTATTTTTTTTCAAAAATCAGAATACCATTCAAAATTTACAATGAATAAAAGTGGAAGATGACGACAGACAGGCACAGGCAATTAAGTAGAAAGCTTTAAAGACACACCAGCTGCTAAGATTTCCACAGGAAATGCTTTAATGACAAACCATGCCCAATTCTGAAAGAAATATCTCCCCTGTGCTTCACCAAATGTAGCCAGAGGCTGAACATAAACATTGGGACTCCCCCGATTTTCCTGATGAAATTTATTGACAATAACCACCTGCAATAGAGCACTTTTAAAACTATTTTAAAGTATCTTTCCATTTCACCGACAATAAAAGATATCATACGGATAAACCTCTTTTTTTTATCCATAACATTAATTATTTTAATCAAAGATGTTTTAAATTTTGTATTTGTGTATCAAACACGATACATTGATGAAACGAAAGTGGATGATGATAGAAGCATAACAACTAGTTTGGTCTATTTGGATTTTTCAATTTGAAATTTAGACAATTTCATATAGGTCTAATTCTAAAATGATATTATTTCATATTCTAAATACTAACTTATTTAGTAAAGATAATTGTTCTTAGGTATTTTAAAGATGTAACAGAACAAGCCGGCATTTGATGTGACACGTGTCCTAACTCAATTTTCAATCTTAAAAAACAAAATCCCACGGAAAGTAACAGAACAATTGAAATATCGACTCTCCATATGAATTCATTTTTCTTTTTCAACCAACGTCAATTAAAACAAAAGCAATACTTTTCTCAGTTTCATGGAAAAACACCTAACTTTGACAGCACAGGATCAAACGCAGTATTTTGTCTAAATACCATACTTTACACGCAATAAAAAGTATCGGACAGAACCCTGTTCGTTACTCTGTGTTTGAGTTGTTTCATACATAATAAAACTTTTAAAGATATAGACGAAGTTCAAGTCAACTGCGCTTGACCTTCATCAAACCATTTATGTCGCCGCTATCTACATTTTTCATAAATAAGAAGCTTGTTTATAGTTGTTGCCTAAGTATCTAGCAAGTGTTCCAGACATGTTTGTCTAGTATGACGATTATGTCCCTGTATCAAATTATCCATATTTTCAAAAAGTAGAAGCTCTCACATATCAACATACTGAAAGTTGATCATGATATTGTCTCGACAGAAACACAATTTTCAAGGACGCATTCACTAATTCAACACTCCGTCGTATTGAATAAACACACAAAATGAAAACCCAATCGCTCAATCTGTTTGTGGAGAGAATAAGATTACGCTAAATATTTGCTGCACAGAATTTTAATACGTATTTTTCTAGACGTAGCTAATACTATATGCTTTGTATGTAAAGAACTACCGTATCTATTGATGATACTTTATAAAGTATGAAATAAGAATAATCAATAGTTGACAATTATAGTTAAATGCGTGGAACTCCTCTTGAATACAGTTAATATATTGTAAGGCATATAAATGAGGTACCTACAAATGTCATAAAGTTCCATTTAAAAACGTTTTTACGTGTTAGTATGTTTTTTCATATTCCATTTTCATTGAAAATGACGACATTATATACTATTTAATAAACTTGGGTATAGATATGTAATCTAATCACAAACCCTCCGTCATTGACTTAATAAAAATAAAAAGAGACGCATTTTTATTTTCCATTTGAAAGAACTAACTCCCTTGTATGATAGAAGTTAACTTTCAATATATAAATTCGAAAATCGGTAGAATGCTCAGATGCCTGCAAAGATATAATGTGTAAACATTGCTGTTTACTTTTAAACACAAACCTTTCCTTCCTATTCATTATGCATTAACGCAATGTTTTAAGTTAATTAATTTCAGAAGGCGTTACTGCTATTATATATATAATAAGAAATGTGCAAAATCTACGAAGATAGTTTGTCGCAACTTTTAGTACCAAATGAAACCGTGGAGAAACGTGCGTTAAATGAAAGTTTAAAAGAAAATTACATCTAAACTTCGTTACCTACTAAAAAGATGTTGTTAACATTTTTACAAGGTTGTTTTTTCACCAAGACATGAGCTGAAATCTGAAGTATTAAGACCAGTCATTTTTGAAGGATTTCCCTGTCGCTTTTATATTCAATAATGAAGTTGACATGAAAGTAAAGCTCCAAATCGTCTGAAGAATATGTTGTACTAACAACTGTCAATGCAGTAAAATATCAGCTCAAGACTTAAAAATTGAAAAGCTTTAAAAGTTCACGTACTTTCCGACAGTCTCTAATGATTGAAGATTATAAAATACAAAACATTCTATGTTCAGGCTTTAAATGCTTAAGGAGACAGCCCCTTTTACATGAGTGAAAGGTAGGAATGATATGTTTACTGCAACCTTTGACCACTTAAATATGTTAGAATATCACAATTTTCGGAGTACATGGCTAAAAAAGCAACTCTGATTTGCATTTGTTTCTGAACAGTCGATATCATGTAGCCTTAAGAATTTAACGCACCTGTTGCCCATAGCTTTGATGTACTACAGTATTATAAGAGGCGAGATGTATATAGGAAGAATACGTATAATTTATTTCCAGATGCCTTTGTAAGAATTTTGTTTCTGTCGCTTTGTAAGGATTTTCTCTGTCACCTTACATCAATGTAACGCTAGAATACGTTAACAAGATATCAGCATAACGCTTTAACTGACATTATAATATACTCAAGGAAATTTATTTACAACTTGGTCATAAAGGTTTTTTTAGATACATCTATTGATTGGTGACACCTGCATGAGAACAAATGTTTGTACTCTATTTGTGTAAAGTCCGTTTCCATTTTGAAATGCTGAAAGATATTCAAGGAAATGTATTCAGGGAAACATACTAGTATTGTTCGAATCAAAGGTTAAAATGGAGATAAAAAGCTATGACAAGATTATCCCGTGAATGAAGCAGAACTTTGCCAAGACATACTGTCTTGTGTGGTAAGCGAAGACGGAATTAGATATCCAACTAAGAGGGTAACGGGTATTCTGGTATTCCTCTCTGAAATGATGACATCTATATCCAGGTCAATAAGTCAAATAAAACGTTCGCACTTTTTCACTTCGATATAGATGGACTTGAATTTATGAAAAACATAAAATTACATAATAACTTTTTTATAAACCATATATATTTGGTTGAATATCCAATATTATTTTTAAATTTCTATGTAATAAATGTTTTTAAATCAACCATACCATGATATTTTTGTAACGATCGATACAATGGCTGCTAGAAGAACTTCCGAACTTGCAA
The DNA here is from genome assembly GCA_000969725.1 of Ophiothrix spiculata. NCBI lineage: Eukaryota > Metazoa > Echinodermata > Ophiuroidea > Amphilepidida > Ophiotrichidae > Ophiothrix > Ophiothrix spiculata. Next base: position 17,425 of record JXSR01S035078.1, read on the forward strand.
GTTCTTTAGAAGATATTACCCTTTTACTATTTTTTGAACGAGATTATCTTCAGTAGGGTCTTGTTTTCTACAAAAGCATAACATATCAACGGGGTATTCTTTGAGAAAACCACGATACGTGTCATATATAGCTTGGAGGAAAAACAACTTTTAACGTATGAAGACCCTAGAGTTATATCAGCACGACATGGTTCTAAGAGAATACAATTGCGAATCTCGAAAAAGGCAATGTCCCCCGGTACATAAACAGAAAATAAAAAGACGAAATCTCCAGCTGCATGAACTTATAGATTTGTTTATGCAATGATAAAGCAAGATGGAGAAATATACCGTTCTATAGGTTCTGCCCGTGTGCCATAAAAACATACCGTATAGTAGCTGCGTATAAATGCTTGCAATAAACAACCTTTATCTTAATCGAAGTACTTAAAAGCACCTGTTCTTTTCCTTATGTTATTTTCATTTTAACGCAGTATGAAAAGTCTTTCAAAGGATTTATATAGTTCAAGTGATCTTCATCAACCGATTTCTCCTAGGCGGTATTTGCAATTTCACCTTGGCTTTTTTACAAAAATCATACAGTGAGAAGTTTGTTGTTGCAACCAACAGGAGATACCCAATGTCCAAGAATACATGAATATAATCATTCTAAAGCTGAGAACATTTAATAAATTCAATTTTGAAATTTGCGGCTTTCTGCACTTTCTTCAATTTGTATCAAAGGAAGAAGAAGTATCATATTTCTAAATATTATCACCCATCTATTTGAACAAACAGACAGAATTATTGTATAGATTTAACTCAACCTGTTATTCAAAATCATTTTTAAGGTTGTTTTGTTATGCTATAATGTTCGCTAGACTTGTAAGATATAAGATGTAATCTGAAGAAGTATCATGACCAGAAATGTTGAAGGATTTTCCCTGTCGCTTTTATATACATTCAATAATTTAGTTAACATTGAACGTAAAGCTCCAAATCGTTTGAAGAAGATGTTGATCTAACAACTGTCAATGCAGAAAACTATCAGCGCAAGACACTTAAGACTTGAAAAGTAACAAGCTTTAAGAGTTCACTTTCAAAACAGTCTCTGATGGTTGTATATTTTAAACAAAAAATACAAAACATTCTATATAGAAATGTTCAGGCTTTTTAAAGCATTTAAAAATGCTTAAAGAGACGAGAGGAATTGTATGTTTACTGCAATTTTTTGACCACTTACACATGTTAAAATATCACAATTTTTGGAGTACACGAGTAAAAAAGCAATTCTGATTTGCATTTTGTCTGAACAGTCAATATCATGTAGCCTTAAGAATTAAACGCACCTGTTGCCTGTTGCTTTGATGTACTACAGTATTATTGTAAGAGACGAGATACAATAGGAAGAATGCGTATAATTTATTTTCAGATGTTCGAATACGTTAACAAGATATCAGCATAACGCTTTAAGAATCAGATAATACATTGTATATATAATTCCAAAGCAGTGTACACGTTTCAAACGTATTTTAAATGTCTCTATACTCCACAAACCTTGAAGTATGCAACAAACAATCAGACTCTGTTACAAGATCCATAGTATATCCCTTGTATTTTACAACATTGGGACCTGATGGTTTTGTATTGTGTAAGATACTAGTAATAGTAGTATAATGATTGATTAGGATTGATTAAGACCAAATCACTACTGTATGACGATCTAATTGGTATACAAGTGCAACAATGCATGACAATAACTGATTTGAAATTTGCGCTTTTTCCATAATACTGCGTATTAATATTTTTGTACATGAATCTTTCATGATTTTGGTATTATTATTGACTAATTTTGTTGCTGACACATGGACAAACATTGATCATAAGTTCATTTGAATATTCAGCATGATTTGGTAAATTGTTATGATTCGAGAATTATGGACCTATTTGCTTCCGCGTGTGGTCATATTGGTTTATGTGCGTTAATCGGCTGCTTGTTGCATACTTTATTGCACTGAAGGTTTACAGAGTATAGTGGTCGAACTTTAAAACACATGAAATAATATAAAGTTTTAATTTGATCAAGTTGAACTATTCAAACTTACATGTTACTTATTGAAGTATTTCTGGAAAAAGGACACATAACTTTTATTTTGTTTATGTTTTATTGAAAAAAAAATCCTAAACGAAGCACAAATTGTGGAAAAAGCGCAAATTTCAAATCAGTTGTTGTCATGCATTGTTGCATTTGTATACCAATTAGATCGTCATACAGTAATGGCGGGAAATGACGCTTGGGACTTGAAAATCCACGCTACGGTATATTGATGAGACCATGGCAAGATAAGAAGACAAAAGCAATCGACTAGAAAGCTAAACCACACATCAGCTGCTGGTATTTATTCAGGAAATTGTGAATGATACCTTGAAACAGACATATCTAATGCACTGCACTGTAAAACGAAATCAAGGGCAGTAAACATAACATAACATAAACATAACGACTTAGTCATAGGACTATTTTGTGATACTTTATTGATAGCTTACACCTGCATGCAGAGCTTTCAAGATTTTATTTCAATATAATTGACATTATAATATACTCAAGGAAATTTATTTACGACTTGGTCGTACAGTTTTTTTAGATACATCTTTTGATAGGTGACACCTGCATCAGAACAAACGTTTGTGTTCTATTTTTTAAAGTCCGTTTCCATTTTGAGATGCTGAAAGATACTCAAGGAATGTATTCAGGGATACATATTGTTCGAATCAAAGGTTAAAATGGAAGTAAAAAGCTATGACAAGATTATCCTGTCAATGGAGTAGAACTTTCCCAAGATATACTGTCTTATGTGGTAAGCCATGACGGTATTAGATGCCAAACTAAGAGGGCGACTGTTCTTCTGGTATTCCTCTCTGAATTGATGACATCTATATCCTGGTCATATACAACGTTTGCAATTTTATTTCATTTCGATATAAATGGACTTGAATTTATGAAAAAACATAAAATTACATAATTATTTGTTTTATAAGCCATACATATTTGGTTGAATATCCAACATTATTTTTAAATTTCTATGTAATAAACGTTTTTAAATCAACCATACCATGATATTTTGGTAATGATCGATACAATGACTGCTGCAAGAACTTCCGAACTTGCAAGTTCTTTAGTAGATTTTGCCCTGTTACTATTCTCTTCACGCGATTATCTTCAATAGGGTCTTGTTATCTACAAAAGCATACCGTATCAACGGGATATTCTTTGAGAAAACCACGATACGTGTCATATATAGCTTGGAGGAAAAACAACTTTAACGTATAACGTATGAAGACCCTAAAGTTATATGAGCACGGCATGGTTCTATTAGAATACAATTGCGAATTTCGAAAAAGGCAATGTCCCCTGGTACATAAACAAAAAATAAAAAGACGGAATCTCCAGCTGCATGAACTTATAGATTTGTTTATGCAATGATAAAACAAGATGGAGAAATATACCGTTCCAGGTTCTGCCCGTGTGCCATAAAAACATACCGTCTATAGCTTCGTATAAATGAGAAGGCTTGTAATAAACAACCTTTATCTTAATCGAAGTACTTAAAAGCACCTGTTCTTTTCCTTATGTTATTTTCATTTTAACGAAGTATGAAAAGTCTTTCAAA
>JXSR01S035078.1:31758-45968 GCA_000969725.1 Ophiothrix spiculata
GACGATTTGGTAGCACTGCGGATGTAATAAGTAAAGCATTTCATCTCCGCCGGTTTTGACTGATAAGTACTGGCTATATCAATATAATAAAGTTTCTTATTTACATAGGCAAATGGAAGTGATATTGCAAATTATTTAACTAAATAAGTTACAATGTGAAATTGATTATTACTTCTTAAATTGAAATTGATTTTCATCATACGTGTTACTTTATTGTACTCATCATTGTTATTACATCAAGATTCTTCAATTGACATAAGATGATTCATCTATATAAGTTTACATTTTATTACAGAATGAATATAAGTACATTTTAGATTAAGTTAAACGAGTGTTTGCTTTCATTGATACAACTAATAAAATTTAATTTCGTAGGCGTTTGCTTCTGTATAAATGTGTATGCATTCATACACCAATGGTATTTATTAAGAAAACTACAAATTTGTGAATATAGACGTTTGCATTTTGATGTTGATGGAAACCATTCTTAAGTTTTTTTAGCTTTTTATCATCTCAAAAGGCGTACATTTGAGGCTGTTAAGGCTACTGTTTAGAAAAATAAGAATGATCATTGTTTTTTTAATTCATGAAAAAAGATTCACTGCCTTTGTGATGAATTTGTGATGATAGGCCGACACTCGAGGCGAGTTTTTGTTATCCAATAGCAGAGTATACTAGCACCATGAGTACAAGTAATCGAAATCGCGTTTCACGATCGTTAGGTAAACACACTCAGTGTGTCATTCGACGTAGAGAAAACAGGCGTATAACTCAGAGAAAACCTCACGTGAAAACAACATAATACGGTTCAAGTAAGCATAATGTGGATCGTTAAGAGTACAACGTCTTGCAAGAATAATGTGAGATAAAATACAGACTCTACAGGTGAATTCAATGTTAAATTTATTTTTGCAGTAAGAGCAGAAGCCTAAGAGAAAAGGGTAAGTTACCACCTTGAATTCTATTAGCTTCCACGAGTTTCAAAAATGCCATCAAAATGCTACTGAATATTATGTTAAAGTTATCAAATTAGAATGTTTAATATTTATGCTCTGCTAAACAAATCAAAAAAAATTACGAAATGAGTTTTCTCGTTTGTTAAGACTTCAAGAAATTTATTTCGGTTCAAGTAAAATGACATGAACAAACTAATGTTTTACGCAAAAGAAACATGTTGATCAATCTTATTGAAGAATAGCGATATATACAATAACATCGTAATTGTACGACAAAATAGAAATGCTAAGAACCATCATTTACTATTCATGTATGTTCAAGATATTTTGGAAAACCTTCTGCTATTGTCATATTTACCTATTGATTCAAGTTTTAATTGTCTTTAATTTTCAAGAGGAAATGTAATTACACATAAGTTCTGCACGCAAACTCTTGATTTGTACTACGATGACATTGCTTAAGTAAAATAACTATGTATATACTCAATTAATGCAACATTAGTGAATCCTGTCTAGGAGCAGTTGAATGAACGTTCTATTGAAGAAATGCACACACAGATAATTCGGGTTTTTTTTTGTTGGTACACATTGGTTTGAAAAAAAGATAATGTCATATGTTTAACCTGAAATGGTAACCTATTACTTAAATGTTATAAAAATAACTGAGGAAAAAAACCTCAAAACAAACAAACAAGCAACAACAACAAAAATCCAATAAAAATGTTTGTGCTCTTATTCGATAATATTTTCAAAGCATGAAAACATAAATTTTACTGAACTACACTATATGCCTTAAGTGAAATTGTGGTTCATTTGTATGCAAATCAAATGTAATATACCGATGTTATATTTAAAAGAAATATTAATTTTGGGAAAATCGGTGGTTATAAAGCAAGGCTCTTGCTATTTTCAGTGATACGCGTAGATACCAACAACAGAAATTCAAAACTAGGATTGAATATACCGGTATATTGATTTAAACACAATTTCCCATCCTTTTCTTATTTCTCAAAAAGTTTTTCATACGTCTAAAGTTTATACAAATCATATATATGTGCTCTTTCCAATTGTTAATGTATTACTATACTCGTTAACATGCTGTAGTATATGTTAAAAGTCAAATATTTGCTATTGTCTTTTCTTAAACTACCTTTGAGATTTGAAAAATTCCAATACAAAACAAATTAAGAAACTATCGCATTTCATATCAATGAAAAAAATCTTTCATTTTGCGGGGGTAGATATCATATCATATCATATGTCAAAGTCATAACATTGCACGCTCAGATTCGATAAAGGAATTTGCTTTATCCGTACATCCGGTAACTAAGTAGTATTGACGGAACACTATCTCTTCTCAATATCATTTGACTTTAAGTTTGAGGTGTTTTTTTTTTGTCATTTAAGACAATTTTATTTTACTGTAATCATAAATTACAAAGTTCGATAAATATTTATAACCAGACTTCTTTTATTTTATCAATATACTACTTCACATACCGTATCTAAAATGCCGTCTGAAACTACACAATATTAAAGGACCTAGCCTAGATTCCACTTAGAAATAAAGACTCATGGAAATGCTCTAAATAAAGCTTAATAGTGTAGTAGTGAACCCCTCCCACCAAAAAGTGAAACAAACAATGGTTGTACAACATGGCATTCTCTCAACAAAACCCTGACCAATCGTATTGAATCAACTCAGCGAATTACCTCTCGTGTAATTCTTCAGCAATGGAAGTTATCCCATGATGACCTCCTCTTGAACTCTGATTTTCCGCTTCTATCCAAACGTCGTGATATTGCTACTCTGTGCCAGCCTTTTAAGATCTTTCACAATCTGTGTGCCTCTCTAAATCCATTCCAGCCTCACTACCGTCCTGGTCTACGTCACCTGAACTCATGTGCTGTGAACATTCCTTTCCGTCATCTGACTCTCTTTCAGGGATCCTTCTACTCTTATGCTCCATCACTTTGGAACTACTTACATGAAACCATTGTTCAGTCCGCAGCCCTTCAAGCCAAATTGGCTGTTCAGAACCATCTTCTTTGTTAGTTTTTTTCTAAACTAGTCTTTGCATGTTTCATCATTTTTTCCCTGTGTAATGTTTTAGGGCATCCCTTTAATTTATTGTTCTTGAATATTGGGTTTTGCCTGGTGTTTTCACCAAATGTTATAAATAAACAAAAAAACAAAAACAAGCAAACCAAAAAGGAAACAATGGGGGGGGGGGGAGCCCAGAGAAATGGCTCATATTGAGAGCGAATTAATTTGCAATGTATCATTCTGTGATGGTGGTGACTGTATCGCGAGTTTCCACATCCTTAATTTAAACCTCAGATCGATTTACCAGCTAAACATTCAAACAAAGCCTCTAGAGACAATTTAAGATATATTAAAAATGAAACAATTTAATCAAAAAATAATTTGGGCCCTGTTATTGCATTTTTGATACAATTTATTATTCCTGGTTCATTCAAAATAGGCAACAAAGATCAACATAAGATTTTGTAAATAAAAATACATGTCTGCATGGACTTATTATTTACCGTAAACTGTAACTCAAATGATTTTTCACGTAGAGTAAAAATATTTTGTCGTTCATTAAGTTTATTCCAGGAAATAAATTTCCGATTAATGTCCGTCATAAATAAATGTGACTTAGTAACGCAATTCTGAACGTTTTCTGTTGAATGCCTGATATATAATTGCAAAAATGGTGAGGAGAAAGCCACAAAAATGTGATGTTTGATCACTGAAGGTGATTTCAATAAAGACATTCTTGCCAATTGTATTCTACACAAAACACAAGCAACCATGAGCAAACATTCGAGGAAGACGAATTTTTGTTATCCGATAGCAGAGCATAATAGTGTTGTGAATACAAGTAATAGAGACGCATAACAAATGAACTCTAAGAAAACAAATTTAGAGTGTCATTCGCCGTAGTGAAAACAGGCGTGTAGCTCAGATAAACCCTCGAGTGATAACAGCATAATACGGTTCAAGTGAGCATAATGTTAGTCGAGAAGGGTGCAATGTCTTGCAGGAAATTAGTTGCATGAACTCTTAAAAAAATGCGTTTTTATAAGAATAAAGAAAGGAATATGCTATATATGGTTTATTGTTACGTTGCAGCAAATGTCAATATAAGAACCTAAGCGTCATTACATACAAGCACCTGTTATGTTCGGATATGTTCAGATTTTCTTTCTCTGCATCTTCTTAGTGACCAGCACGTGGTTCTGGTGAAAGTTTTCAGTACTCGGTTACTTTACATTAATGGTCCGTTCGTGGTTCCAGAGATATAATCAACATCCTAGAACCCTATTCAATCTCTAAGGCTATGCGATATCAATGTTGTAAAAACACGGCCCTAACTTAAAATAAGACGAGATAACACTTCAACTAATATGCAAGAAAATAACAGTAGATTAAACAATTGTATTCAATACAAAACACATATACACTCAAAAAAGTTGTGTTAAAAAGGGAACATGGTTAACAGGTTTGGTTAAATTTTGCACAATATTGGTTTATTTTGTACCAAATCTTGGGTAATGGTGCACGTTTTACCCAACATTGTGCCAAATTTTACCCAACACTGTGCAAAATTTAACCCAACCTGCAAACCATGTTCCCTTTCTAACACAACTTTTATAAGAGTGTACGAGCGTGCAACCATGATAGACCAACATTCAAGGCGAGTTTTGTTATTTGATAGTAGAGCATAATAGTACAGTGAATACTAGTGATGGCAGAGAATAACAACCGATCTCTAAGAAAACACACTCAGAGTGTCATTCGACGTATGAAAACAGGCGTGCAACTCACATACACCCCGAGTGATAACAGCATAATACGGTTCAAGTGAACATAATGCTAGTCATGAAAAGAGCAACGTCTTGCATGAAATTATTTGAGATAAATACAGACTCTCCAGCTGCATGACTCTTAAACTTTGTTTTTTTTAAGAAGAAAATTTTAAAGGAATTATATACCAGAATAATATATTGCCGTGTGCAAATCATAAAAGACTATATAAGCCATTTCAAATATCGTAAGTATGACAAGAAGAGATATGGAACTGTCAAGACATAGTGGCCCGTATTCTAGAAAGATGTTTAGCTAAACCATTGTTTAACTGCGCATCAACTGTTCAGGAATGATACGCACCATCGCAACTTTCAAGCGTAACAGTTCAATGAGTCGTGCTATTGACGAGAAATAAAACCTTGATTTAGCTAAACACCTTTCTGGAATACGGGCCAGTATGTTTATATATTTTTTTGTCGGATTTACATTTTCTAAAAAATAAAAAAATAAAAAAAGCCCCATTTAATAGAGGGTTCAAAGTTCAAACACTTCAGCACCTAAAAAATTGAACCCTAAATGGTGTTATTGGGGACAGCAAATGGCACCCCTAAATAGCGTAAGATGATGTAAACCTCACCCTAAATGGCGTAAGATGATGTAAATCTCACCCAAAAAGGCGCAACGGCGTAAGATTGTAATAACCTTTTTCTTACAAATTAGGTACTAAAAAGTACAAAATTTAAGTTTTTTGTTAATAAGTCAATACTTATTTTCTTTTGTTTTTAAATATTTGTATGCAAAACATGTACAACAGGATACTCAGCTAAGCAACACTATGTGAGAAGTGACCCTTAGCGGTGAAGGAAGCCTGAATTTACAGGGTAGATGCCAATGGTGGGTCTAAATCAGACCCTTTTACGCCGTGTTTTATCATGAGCACGAGTACCAATTGCCATACGGAGCGGTCCCCTGGTTAATTTCGTTTAATAACTGCGGACAGTATTGTGATTACATCGAAAAAGCTCGATTTTGTTTCTTAAAATTTCAAGGCACATTTTTATGAATTAGGTTAAAAAATTTTCATTTATGCTTGAAAAATGTAATAAATCAATTTACTTGTGTAGAATTTAAATTGCTATTCAATTCACTAGGCCCTTAAAGTGCGTATAATGTATGCATGAAATTTCATAGCATTGCTTTTGCCAAATTTTCCAATAAAATGAAATTACACAAAAATATATCACACACAACTTACCTGTTGATCAAATTGATTGAAGAACGAACGAAGGTAGTCAGCAAACGATATGAAAGGGAAAAAAAGATTTAGAGTTTTAGGTCACACAATAGAAAAGAGGACGTACTCCTAAGCCTTGTTGTGACAGGTCTTTCTGAGGGGGAGGGGGTGAACAAGATTATCATTCAACATTTTCTAATTGTTGTTTCATCTTGTGGGTTACCCATCCTTTAGTATTCAAGAAGAATGTTAATTGCCTTATTATACATTTGCACTGATTTTCAAGAAATTCAGCTGCTGTACGCAAATCAGACATACTCAAATAAAAACCAATGTGATGTAGAATGAATTATAATCCCCTGTTCATAGAATAGGCCAAAAAAAAGATAACAACTCTTCATTCAACACTAGTTTTTATTTTTATTTAATGTAAGCTACTGATTCTTTGGAATCTCAAGAGGAAGCGTATTAAACCTGCTTTATAAATGTCTGCCCTTCAACTCATGATCAAGACATGCACTTGAGCGATATTGCATAAGAAGATTTTCAATTAACTTTCTATAAGTATTTAATTTACTACATATATTTCTCTCATTTAAGTCAAATGCTATTAAAAAGGTCTAAAAGCAGTTGAAAGAACTTTCAGTCACACTCTCCTCTTTTCATTAAAAACAGTTTAAAGAACAGCACATATTATAAATGGTTTGTATAAGGCACTATTAATATCTTGCCATCGTTTCTGCTCTTTCGCCTTTAAATGTTGATGTGATGCCGTTTTATTCATCATGACGACCTATTATTTGGTTTGATATTTTCGCAAAGAAATTGAAAATATAGATCATGATCCAACCAATCGTATTGTATCTATAATAATGCATGTCAATTTTCAATATTAGATACTTTTTCTCAGATGTTTTCATTAATTCTATCAACCCAACTAATTTCTGTAGATTGACATGCAAATGTATTCACTTGATATACGATTATAATTCAGATAAAATGAGTCAAGTAAAAGACAGAAAGAATGAAGTGGCATTACAAACCATAGTTTTACTGCAAATAGGGTTTTTGGTCCCCGTATTTTATTACATTTAAGATATTGACTGATTTTTTAGTTAACTTGTAACACGACTTGATACATTCCTCAGGTCAAAATGTTCTCGTCATACACTTAAAACAAATTAATGCAACCTGTCTTTCAATTATATAAAATGAGGTTAACGAAATCAATTAAAGACAAATTGTGATTGATTTTAATTGCAAAACAGACGTGCATACAGCAATGTTTTAATGTCAAATCTTGGACCCTACCGTAACGATTTGCATTGCTTCATGTTTGCTCTTTCAAAGTCACGTTCAAACGTGCCTATGTGACAATGACGAAAGGATGTTCCAGAAAACTGTTTACGTTGGTACAACTCGAATATGCATATGCACTTTTCATTTCAGAGTTGGTTCTCACAGCTGACATTAATACGATAACACACGGGATGATCATAAGGACCTAGCGAATTTATGTACTAGTATTTTTAACCTTAAGATTTATCTTTGTGTGTGATATATAGATAATCGCTACTTGAAATTTTGCAATCTGTAACTATTCTTTCGTGTTTATACGAGCGAAAGCAAAAGCTTAGAAGCCCTTTTTTGCTCATTGAGGACAATAGGCTATCATCTACTTTGATTAACAGGTTTCATTTGGGGAGGGTAAGATCCAATCGATACTTCTTTTGTCATTTACGATTTGATAAACTATTGCCAACTAGAATCTCTGTTTTTCAGTGAGATAATTAACACCAGATTTAGTTGAACTAAGATGCTCCTGATCAATGGGTTGTCTCGTATTCTGTTTATGTGTTTGTGTGTTGTACCGGAACATTCTGCCACGGGTACTTGGTTATTAAAACTCTCGGTTTATCTGAGAGGCCGGGTAGCTCAGTGATAAGAGCGCTGGCATGGCAAGCCAGAGGTCTGGGGTTCGAGTCCCTGTCCGGCCAGGATTTTTTTCAAATAAAAATAAATCCTGGCCTGTTTGTGATTTGTCTGATTGTTGTTGATGTTCTAGCGTACGATGTGTATTTCTCCTTTCCTTTATTTGAACTAAGATAGTATATTTAAATATTATAATTTTACAAATCCATTTTTCATTTTAAAATAAAGGATTTTAAAACATTATTATATGTAGAAAGTTATGATATTAGAGAAAAAGATAACACTTAACAGTTCATTGCTGAAATTTACTTAGTAAAGTTATTTGATATATGTGCTATTTAGCACAAAGCAAATGCATACTACCTTATCAGGCATTGATTATTGCAATTTTGGTAAGAGCTTTGCTCTTTCATTCCAAAATAGTGCCTGATAATGAATTCCAATAGGTTTGTTGAAATCAATTTGTCGAGCTTGACCCATTTACCAGGTCAAGTGATTCCATACCATGTGTCAATAAGTGTATAGTGGCTCCACGCTCCTTGTATAAATGCCAAGGATCATTGAAAGTTTAGCTACACGCCATTTATTGTCTAATGCTCTGTGACTAAGGGAAAGGAAATGAGCTATAGCAACAGAGATTATGTTAACCTAAATAGATGTGCTTCAATCAGACGAATTAAAGCCAGGAATTATTTGGAAATTTAATCCCAAGATCATATCTTATGTCAAAGTCATAATCTTGCACGCTCAGAATCGATAAAGGGATTTGCTCGATCCGTACATCCGGTAACCAAGTAGTATTGACGGAAATTCGTCGCATCGTTGGAAAATACGAGGGATATCCATTAAGTTTCATGGCCTGAAGAAGAAGAAGGAGATGAGCTGTGCAGTTTCTTATAAACAGTATACTGTTTGTTATGTAGTTGAGCTTGATTAATTAATATCCGAAAAGTCTCAAAAATATATGCTTTCCTCTTAATTTTACAGAAACCTTTTGCAGGACTACGCATAATAAATAACCATTATCATACCAAGACCTCCCACATCTCCTTCTTGACATTTTAAAGATAATACGTATCAGTTTAAGTTTTGTTACTTTTTAGTTTTCAAGTTTAAAAAAAGACTCCTAGAAACCTCTGACTGGCTGGCGAGCTTTAGGTTTCTGTACAATAACAACGAAAGCAAGTATTTACTTCAAACTTATCATTTATTTGCCGATCAAGATGAAGAATATCTCATATTAATAAAAACTGGACAGCTCATCACTTTTTAGAGCAATATCATAAGATTTTGTTCAGAAATGGTTTTGATTAAAAACAGCCGTATATGAAGGAATATGACTATCTAAAAACATTTTCAAGTGTATTTTGGCAAAAACTTGTTTTGCCACAGATAAATGGACACAAACACAAAAGGTGCTTTCCTATACTAATACATGTTGAATTAAATTCGGGATCCCGATTTTAATTCAACAAAATGGCTATAACAGAAAAAGTTATATATATGCCAAATTGTTGGGAGGGTATTAATATAAAACAAACCCAGTATTGTATTGCATGGTGAACCCACTCCATAAACCATGGTTCGAATCCCCCACAGTGGAATCCATTTATATTTTCATCATTAAAATGGTTAGGATTCACAATATCCTCAGCACATGGATAATAATTGCCCTTAACAGTATCTTCATAATTCTAAGAAAAAAATCAAGACACGCGGTCTTACAAAGTAGGGCAAGTTGTATTAAAGGTCAAGTGAGGTCGCATGCGTATATCTAGTCAGTCTCGAATTACACTAATCTATGCCATAATACAACACTGAAAAACAAGGGTTTACTTGTAGTTGGCAACAACCCATGAAAACCTCTTTCTTTGTGCAAATAACACAGCAAGAAAAGGATCCTTCTTACAATGTGCAAACAGATGATAAAGAGTAGATGAGAAACGACTATTCCATCTGACTGACGACGTCTTACCAATGTATACTGGTTTCTTATTTTTACATGCACTACCTCACTGCCACACTCTCAATATAAATAGGATGCACACCCATTCGCCTAGATGTATGTCGCAATTAATTATTTATGAAAAGTTTTTATGACTATGAAAGTATATACATTTTAATTAAATCAATTTCAAATCCTTGTAAAGATAAATGTGTTGAATGTAAATATCCTGTTATCTACGAATATGATTTTGATATGCAATCTGTTGTTGAACATGACAAGCAAACATCGCTTTGTGTCAAATTCATTATATTGCTATTTGAAATATATCTTTAAATTATACCCAAACTATATGTTTAACAATTCTGCACTTTCCAGAATGGTAATAGTAGTACGTTCTATCTATATGAAATTTAAAAATAAATTACGTTATTCGATATTTTCTGACGCTAGCTATATTTAGAGATATGTGATGTCCTTGATTGTTTGATGTACAAGTTGATGCTTTAGAAACTTCGTGGGAGATTTCTTTTTATTGATCTTTAACCTTGGGATGAAAAGTAATATTTTTCCAACGATTTGATAGCACTAAGAATCTGATAAACAAGTCATTTCTATCATCTCTGAAGCTTTGAATGATTACTGACTATATCAATATAATAGAGCTCTCTATTTACATAAGCAAATTGAAAAGATATTGGAAAAACTTCAAGTAAATAAATCCTATGTCTGAATGGATATTACATTTTAAAATTGAAATTGATTTTAATCATAAAGTGTTCAAGTACTCCTTATAATGTTATAATGGCGATCAATTGATGGACTATACATTTTAATTCAAAACGAACATACAAGTTGAAGGATATAATGCTTCCATTGACATGAGTAAACATGTTTTTGTGCGTTTGAGAAAGAACTGGTCGTCAGCTTATTTCTGCAAGATTTCTCCAAGGTATGCAGCTTGCAGTGTATTTGCAATACACACACTGCGTTTTTCCTTTTTGGCCGAAATATTTGCACACAACTGCTGGATTAAGTTATGTACTGTGGTGACATTAAGTCAATTAATGAACTATTTAATATAATACTTAACATGATATATCTCAATTGATGCCATAGCGTCTTAATCGAAAGTGCTAAATATGTAAAACCGGTAATAAAATTTGCTTTTTTGCACAATGCTAGATTATAGCACAACGGCACAACGCAAATTACAAAAATCAAGCAAAAACGTAAGCAAAACAAAGTTCCAAGGGATTGTGTTCCTTGCGTAGACGTAGTACTACGAATACTCCGGATAGACGAGGGTATCGCATATTACATTATGTTTAAAAGCTTAGTATATAAGATATAAGATCCCTCGTGTTTTTTGACAGGAAAATTATGATCTATGCAAGAAGTAGCGTAACTGTACAAAAAAAAAAGCACAATGTACAACTTCCCACTTACTTTATGGAGGAAAGTTTAAGTTATCGTTTGAAAGCCGTAGCAATGCACGCTCAGCATTGACATGGGCAAATAATGATGATAACTAACGACGTTTAATGTTCTACCTCAAATCGTTTTGAAACCTGCCGAAATATTATCATTCAATATCAAAATATGAACTCCTAATTAAGATAACACGTAAGTACCAGTAGCCAGCATTTTGATTCAGTGCGTTGAAAAAAAATACACAGTGTACATTTCGACTAATAGGCTAATAGTAGTTGAAATACCTAGATTAATTTGGTGGAAAGCATTTAAAAATATTGAAAAAGGTAAAAATAGAATACATTTTATAGCAGGTGTACGTTTAATGTTAATGCAGATTTCATTTATTATAGTTTTGTCTTACCATAAAGTAGATTAATCAATTAATGAAATGTCATGAGTCATTTAAACACCTGAATTCTCCCGTGTTATGTCATATAAATTATATGACTAGTCGCAACCTGCTCTCTAAAGAAAACCAGGTTAACGAAATCAAATAAGGACAAATGACGATTTCATTTAACTCGTGAAGCAGACGTGCATACAGCAATGTTTTAATGTCAAATCTTGGACCCTAACGTAAAGATTTGCGTTGCTCTATGTTTGCTCTTTCTAAGTCACGTTCAAACGTGCCTGTGTGACAATGACAAAAGGATGTTTCAGAGAAATGTTTGCAATGGTATAACTCAAATAGTAAAATGTGCTTTTAAGGATTTGGTCTCATACTTGACATCAAAAACGGGTTGGATAATCGATAATCGTTAAATCTTACGTGCAATACCAAGGTTTGCTGCTACTAATCCGCTAATATTTATTGTTATTGTCCGAAACAGTTATATGTGGTATTTTAAAGACATTCGTCCATGAATTCAATTGTTCACAATTTCATAGCATTGACGTTGAATCAAACAGCTAAGCACTCATCCAGTATCGAAGTATTTAAGTGATATCGGAGCTAACAGTATCTTTTGACAGGTTCGTCCAATGTCTCCAGTAGCAGCAATACACGATACACGCCAAAATGCTTCAGTCACTGTTAAAGATTCTTAGTAATATGCTCTTAGGCAAAACAAACCAAACACAAACAAAGAAACAAACAAAAAAGAGCTTGTATATGTTGCATTGAAAAATTAACTGAGACAACAATATCTGAAAATAACTCCCGATGGGTTTTATCTTTGTTGTCTTTTTGAATACATTTGTCATGCAAGACACATTTATCATGACAGGTAATATTATGCCATTTGTCAATAAGGGCACTCTACACGCATTGGTCTGTGTAAAGGCTACACGCCTCTTAAATAAATGCCAAGGATCATTGAAAATTTAGCTACGCGCCGTATGATGTCTAATGCTGTGTGAGATGACCATATGTTAATAAAAAAAGGCTTCTTTAATCAGTCGTAGAAATGTTTTCAATCATGAAATAACTATATAGACCACAACAAATCTTATGCTTGGTCGCTGCATTAGTTTTGAATGATACAAAGTGAATTTGAAATATTATTAATAGCGACAAATTTATTTCAATAAAACAAGAATGTTTAAAAAATGAAAAATTAAATTAAAAAAGTACATATACTAACATCACATCTTCCATAGCTTTTAAAACATTTGTCTGAAGTTAAATGTTGAGACGTCGCTCCTACAAAGTAGGGCGACTTGTATTTAGAGTCATGTGAAATTGCATGTTATATCTAGTCATGTCTTGTATTACACTAAGCTATGTTGTAATACAAAACTTAAACCAAGGGTTTATTTGTATAATTTGCCAAGAGCCCATGAAAACCTCGTTCCTTGAGCAAATAACAGAACAAGAATGAGATCATTGAGTCCTCTCTAGATGTGCAAACAGACGATAAGAGGAGCTTTTTAAGAACATTTTTAATTCTGGCTGACGCCACCTTACCAGTGAATACAAATTAACTATGCGTAGATACAAAAATCAAGCAAAAATGTAAGCCAAACCAAGTTAAAATTGTGTTCCTTGCGTACACGTGTTACGAAAAATAGTCCGGATAGATGAGGGTATCGCATATACTGCATAATCTCATGCCATGTGTCAATAGGGCACTCTACACGCATTGGTCTGTGTAAAGGCTACACGCCTCTTAAATAAATGCCAAGGATCATTGAAAATTTAGCTACGCGCAGTTTGATGTCTAATGCTGTGTGATTAAGGCATTGAAGACAAAGATGACCATATGTTAATCAAAAAAGTCGTAGGGATGTTTTCAATCATAAAAAAACTGTATAAATCACACAAACAAAAAATTGCATGCTTGGTCGCTGCCTTCGGTTTGAATGATACAAGGTGAATTTGAACAATTTCATTTCTATGAAAATAAAATGAAAAAGAAGAAAGAAAAGAAAAAAATAAATTGAAATAGTACATACACTAACATCACATCTTCCATAGCTTTCATAACATTTTCTGAGGTTAAATGTGGATAAGTCTTTCACACAAATAATTGTATGGTATAAAAGCATAATCTAAAATCATTCAAGATTTTAAGACACTCGATTTTACAAAGTAGGGCGACTTGTATTTAGAGTCATGTGAAATCGCAAATCTAGTCATATCTTGTGTTACAGTAAGCTATGTTGTAATACAAAACTTAAAACCAATGGCTTATTTGTATTTGCTAAGAACCCATGAAAACCTTCTTCCTTGAGCAAATAACAGAACAAGAATGAGATCTTTGAGTCCTCTTACGATGTGCAAACAGACGATAAGAGGGGCTTTTTTAAGGACAATTTAATTCTGACTGACGCTACCTTACCAGTACAGTGAATACAAATTTACTATGCATAGATACATAATTAATGCATATACCCTTAGCACTATGATAG
>JXSR01S035079.1:16807-36984 GCA_000969725.1 Ophiothrix spiculata
GAGTGTCTGAGCTGTGGTCCTGTTGACGTTCTTCACCTGGACACACTGTGTGGCAATACCTAATAGCGTGTCTCCTACTCGCTTTACTTCAGCTAGGGTTGGAAAAAACAAAGAAATACATACAAAAAATGAAACTATTTGAATCTGTCTGTTCAGCATCAAAAGGAAGAAAAATATTTTACATAATCATTATTTAGATCAAGGGAAAAATACAAAACCATGGGTGAGAGTGCATGAAGGCTTAAGTAAATCTGAAGTAATATCCATACTACACCTTTGAAACATGCCTGTCCATTTAAAAGATATTGGACCCACAAACGTTAGGTGCTCACGGTTAATAACAAAACCGTTAACACAGCATTTTATTTGTTTGTGTAACCGTGTACACATAGAAATTATACAAATTCTTCGCCCAAGCCATATTCACACAGAGGCCTTACTGCTCAACCAGTGACTCCGTGTGTGAAGATTAAGCTTATAAAACATAGCTATTTTCATGGCCAATTTCAAACTTTGGGGGTCATTTGCTGATAAAAATAGTACATGTTAGTGTTCACAAAAGTCGATTTATCATTCATCTGTTTCTAATTTTCACCACCATTGTTCAGAATCTGATCATTTTATGTGATATTTCATTGTTTATCTCCATCCAATTTCGAGTAGGAAAGCATGTTTTTCCACTGAACACTAGATGGCGATATGCCAGATTATCTGATAGCAAGGACTTGTAAGGCAAGCAAATGGTGAATGATGTTATGAACGTCAGTATTTAGAGCTTGGATAGCGCATGATACGCAATATGACATGGCGATATGAGCCTGAAAAAAAAATGTTATCTTGCCATTCAGGCTCATTTTAGTTAAAGAATGTAAAAAATAAGATTGTATTTGACGAAAATTCACAGAAAATCCAAGGGAAATGTTGATTGAACATATGTACGGTTAACCGTTTGAATCAGTTTGTAAATGTTTACGGCAGTTCCGTTCGTGTACACGTTTACACGTGTACACGGTCCCATCGTTAGGACCCAACCACTTCACAATCGCAAATCACAACTCATACATTGAGAGTCAGGTGATAAGCTGAAAAAGTGACAAAATGCCCCAAACGGGATGAAAGATAAGTTGAAATTATGACTCTCTGGATGGCATCGAAAAGCTGAAATCAGCTTCAAAGCTGAACTCTCACATCCTTGCTTGTAGAATTAACTGGGCAGAATATGCCGTTGTATATTGATGACTGAAAGAAAGCTTAAATTTATTAAAGCATCAAACTTTTCAGACAATTAAATTCCAAGATTTTTCCCTGATTAAGTCTCAAAATTCCACGATAATAATTTTTACAAAAAGTTGCAAACACGATTAATTTTCAAATCCTACGATCACCCATATGAACCTAGAAGTACAGAGACCTGGCACACAGGGGAAAATTAGTCTGACTGACTTCTTACAATTTTTAGGCCAATCAAAATTCCCTTACTTTTCCCGGATTTGAGGCATTTTTTAAATCAAATTAACTGACTTTTCCCTGACTGGAAAAAACTTTTATCCCTGATTTGCTTGATGGGCTGGGAACCCCAAACTCTTATAAACCTCTTCAAGATTTGGATAATTATTCCAACAAAAATAACATTACTGAACAGATAGAACTATAATTACCATATACTGGAGTTTTTCCAGGAAGCACGACAACAATGAGCTGTAATCCGTTAAACGTCTTCTTGAGATGCTTGAACATCGGCTCCACTTGGTCGGCGCCCACGGCGTATTTACAGAAGCACGGCTGCCCGATGATTGGCATACCGGCGTCATTGGATATCTTCTGCAGCTGTGCTGTGAAATTTCTATTAAATAAAAATACAAAACTTTTTTTTTACAAAACGATTTTCTAATCACTAAATAAACCTGATTGTTGTTTTGGTGACCTCTCACTGTCAAAAATGTTTTCCTTAGGTTTAGGGATCAAAACAAGATACTTAAGTTGACTTTGGTTGAAAAACATTTTGATCACTAGTGTTACATACTTATTCCTTTAAAATACTTGGGATGTTTGTTTGGACATGTTGTAGCCATTTGTTTTCTAATAACAAACACAAACTCAAATGAGAGGAGATTACTTGAATAAAGATGTTTCAGCATCATCAATGAGATGCAAAATGCTGAAATTTTCAGCATTTTGGAGTCTCTAGAAATAAATAGTTTAGTCAACACACAAAAATAAACTTGAACAATTTTTTGTACATTAAACCTAAATAAAATTGAACTCACTGACAAAAATCATGAAAATGTGTCCATGTCCAAATACGTCATAGATGCGGGTTGCATATGGGGACCCCCGTGGTGCCTGCCAAAAGCCAGAGGTCCTGGATTTGAATCCTGGTGAAAACATGTTTTTTTTTCTCCTCTGACATAGTTGGACTTACGACTAGAAAACGGACCACCATCTCTCAATTCAGGGTTAGGGTTAATAATGCTTTTAGGGATGTGCACTAACCCTAAATGAACTGAAAATCACTGAAGCTCACTGTCAAAAATCATGAAAATGCACCCAAGTCCAAATATATGCCATAGATGCGGGTTGCATATGGGGACCAAATCGCTGCCAAGGCAGAAGCCCAGTGGTGGCCTGCCAAAAGCCAGAGGTCCTGGGTTTGAATCATGGAGAAAACATGCTTTTTTTCTCCTCTGATGTAGTTGTCCTCTGATGTACACTTAGGCTAGAAAAAGGACCATCTCTCAATTCAGGGTTAAGTTTAATAATGCTTATAGGGATGTACACTAACCCTTAGTGAACTGAAAATCACTGAAGCTCAATGTCAAAAATCACGAAAATGTGCCTAGTCAAAAAACTTTATAGATGCGGGTTGCATGTGGGGACCAAATCACTGCCTGGTCAGCAGCCACATGGTAACCTGCTAATGGTGTGCCTCATCAATTGGGAATTCAGAGGTCATGGGTTCTAATCCCTGTGATATCATCTTTTTTTTCCCTCTTACATCATTGGACTTAAGCTAGACAACGGACCATTTCTCAATTCAGGGTTAGTGTTAATAATGCTTATAGGGATGTGAACTAACCCTAGCCGAACTGAAAATCACTGAAGCTCATTGTCAAAAATCACAAAAAGTGCCCAGTTCAAATATTTCATAGATGCGGGTTGCATATGGGGACCAAATCACTGCCCGGTCAGCAGCCTAATGGTGTGCCTTGCTTGGGAAGTCAGAGGTCATGGGTTCGAATACCTGTGGAAACATGTTTTTCTCCTTTTACATTGTTGGACTTAGGCTAGACAACGGACCATCTCTCAATTCAGGGTTAGGGTTAATTTGAAATTTATTAAATAAAAAAGTCCTATATCTTCACACAGAGATGAGCTCATGAATAATAAATTAGGTGTGTAACTATGTAATTTTAACATGTGTGGTCCAAGAAATCAACCATTTTGATGGCTGTCAAAGGCCAAATATTAGGCCCCCAAAAAAATATTGTTTGTTTGTCCTCGCCCGACCGACCGTCAAAATTTGGCCCAACCGTGTGCTTTATAAAGTTTTTGGTGTTTTTCATACAAAAAGATATAAAAATACATCGAGAAAGTGTTCAAATCATAAAAATATGATATGAATTGACATGAACTGTATTTTCCAATGTAGAAGACCTCTTAAGAATCAGCAGTATATTGTTCTCGTAAGTTAAGTTTAGTTCTTGTTCATATCTTCAATTCTTTAAGGTGACTTTCATGTACATTTATTACAAAAAAAAATAAAATTAAAAAAAAAAAGCCGACCTACCGACCCGACCATTTCAGAGGCCGTTATGGACAAACAAACAATATTTTTGTTTTGGCCTTAGAAGAAACATGAATCTATTTATATTGAACAGATACAGCATTTAGACAGACAGTGATTTTTGATGATACTAGCTTGTCTGATATCAAAGAAGGGGGGGTTTTGCATATCGTTCAAAATGCAGAAATACTTAGATGCTGCGATCCAGATAATTGTTACAAGCCAAACAAAATTTCCTTGGACAGGGTAAACAAAAATCCTATTGCAGGAAAATATACCTTATCAATGCATACCCAACCCTGTATATGGTTTACATTGGCCAAGGGATTTTTGTTGAACATTTATTTATTTATATTTATTTATTTATTTATTTATACATTCGGCTGAAAGCCAGGCTTATCCCAATAGTGCATATGCATTTAATTGAAGGGACGCCTCCGTGGTGTGAAAGACAGAATATTGGAAAGAATTTTCGATTTTAGATGCAGGAGGAAACCGAAGTGCTCGGAGAAAACCTTGGAGGACGAGCATGGATCAAGAACAAAATTCACGTACAACCTAGGTCCGACCGGGAATCGAACCCGGGCCGCAGCGGTGAAAGCAGAAACGCTGCGCCAACCCGTCCCCCATATACGTACCTGAGTGATTCTTCACGGCACTGATGCTGTGGCGCAAAGCATGCAATGGCCCATACTTTGATCTCGACGCCGGTGTGGAACTGTTTCCCTCTCATATCCCATACTCCTTGATTTGGAATCGCCTGTGTTCGGTTCTGTTGCAATTGCTAGAAATGTGGCAAGCAAACAATGGTTAAGTGTCAGATTTTGTGTCTTCTTATGACCTAAACATTTTTGAATACATCATGGGACCAGCAAAATACTAAGGGTATCGAAAGTTCTAAAGATTATCCAAAAGACAATTTTGATGAAATTTTGTTAAAATGGCCACTTATCCCACTGTACACTATGGTGCAAAATTGGTCTTAGAAGTATTTTTAATTCTAATTTTTTTAAGTATTTTAATTTGCTCAGCCGCTATATACCAGCTCGCACTCTCAGATCCTCATCTCAAGTCTCTTTCGGATTTCCTACGCAGCGTCCAAGAACAAATTTCTATGGACAAAGATCATTCGCTGTTTCTGGACCAAAACTCTGGAACAATCTGCCTTCAATAATCAGGAACGTTGCTCCTATTATGACTACTAGTCAGTTCAAGCGTACTCTCAAGACTCTACTTTTTGAAGACCATTTTCAATGACTGTATGAGAAATTACCTATAACTTTCCAAATTTTCTCCTATGTACATGATTCTGTTTGTAACAATTTGTATTTGTAAAGATTGTATGTTTTCTTAGGTTTTGTTACAAGTATGTACAGCGCTCAGCGACTTCTTTGTTATGAGCGCTCAAAAATCTCACATTATTATTATTATTATTATTTGTACCTTTCTACAGTTGGTGATAGATGTCAGCAACTACACTATCCACATTACATGAATGGAGATAATTGAAACAGATGGCATGATAAAGTCCTTACATTGAAGGGCTGTAGTGCCAAGCAAATCTGTGTTGACACACCAAATGTTTAATTGTTTGATACCGTAGTATAGGGTAGTGTCCCAACTTTTCACTGATATACCAAATAAGGGAAATCACCCAAATGATGAAGTCACAATAACATAATAAATCATGACAGATAACTCACGTGTGTACACATTAAATAGTATCAAGCTAAAAACTCAAGATTCCAAAGGTGTACAAATGTTCATTCTTTATCCATTTTTTAAAAGGATTCTTTTTTTCTTTACAACCATCTGTTTTTCTGAAGTTGTTACTTGGATAAACATAAAAACAAGTGTTGACAGAAGTTAAATCTGGAATAAATAACATCATATTGGGGTGTCTGTTTTTAAGTTTCTAGTATTATCCACTTACTTTCCCCCATACTGTATCTTGGGTGGCTGTATAACATCATAGCCTGTCTCTTTTTTAAATTTCTAGCTTCATTCACTTACTTTCCCTCCATACTGTATATCTTGGGTGCCTGTGTAACATCATAGCCCGTCTCTTTTTTAAATTTCTAGCTTCTTTCACTTACTTTCCCTCCACACTGTATCTTGGATGCCTGTATAACATCATAGCCCGTCTCTTTTTTTAAATTTCTAGCTTCATTCACTTACTTTCCCTCCATACTGTATCTTGGGTGCCTGTATAATTCGGCCGTGGATTTCCACCATCTTGGTGCTGATGCTCAAACCAAACTCACGGACGTATGGATCCTTGTTAAACCCTGCTTTATGTACCTTCAAACGAAAGCAACAAGAAATGATTTAGTATTTATATGGAAATTACATGCATATGGGCTCACTGAAAAACATGTGAATTTAAGAATTTAAGATGTTAGATACCCTCTATAAATGTTTGCTCATCCCGAAATAAATGAAGCCAATTTCATAATACAATGCTAATTGCAAAAGTGGGATAATCTATGACTAGTATCTCATAATCTTCAATTGCAACCAATCAAATTTCTATTCAAAATTATACAGTATTTCCTCGAATCTGTTAATTTATAATACAAGTCTACAGAGAAACTATTTACTTACCAAGTTGTTGATTTCTTTCTCCCTATCTGGAGCTGACCTCGCTGTGGCCTGCAAGTAATAAGAAAAACAAAAACAAAACATTATTGTTTCATAAAATATTTGATACAAAACTATCAACCCAACACTTTCAAGTGTGCCCATGTATGGGCTAAAATGCTACAGACTATGCATCACACTTTAACCCTAACAGGGGAAAATCATACAAAACCATATACAACCTAAGTCCAAATACGTCATGATCAATCATTACGCAATCATCCCAGTCTATATCTAAGCACGGAATGCCTAGCCTGCCTGAGTTCCCCCCGTAGCACGAAGCCCATACTCTCGCCTCGAAACCAGAGGTCGTGGGTTCGCGCCCCGGGCCCGGCGCGGGATTTTTTTCTTCCTTCCCCCACCCTATGACGTGTTTGTACTTTGTTTATTTTACCCCTTCCCCGTGAAAACGCTAAAAACGTTGGGTACTGTTAGGGTTAAATGAAGGACAATCATATTAAAACATTTGGCTCATTCCATAGAAAATGTAAATTTTTTTGAAAGTAAAAAATCAACTTTTTTTTTTTTATTTGACCACATAAGCAGGTTTTTCAGTCATATGTTACTTGGTATGGGAAAAGTATTTCACAAACAGAAATTGTAAAGTTTTTCTATGCGTGCATGAATGAGCACATGCTTTCATTCAAAAATGTCACAAACATTACCAAAAACTTACACCAAAATGTTACAAATGCTACCGAACCTTACCAAACCAAACAATGCATTATAAGAAATCCTGACAATAGAATTTCCTACCAAGTTTATGCCATCATCTGCGTAAAGCGCATTAAAAAATCAGAGATGTCAGAAAACATCAGAGATTTTTTACTTTGAAGTCATTTGGAGCAAAAAGAATATTTCCATGTGATATCACAAACAATACCTAATGTTACATCAACTTTATTCTGGATTTGGGCAATTGATTTAATTATTAAAGCACCCAGTAAGCACATTTCCCACAAAGTCGTGGATATAATATTTATGCTAGGTGCATTTTAAAGTAAAAATTTTCAATTTTTCGGTCACAAACATTACTTTGGAATTACCCATTTGGTAAATAATAACTGTCATTCACAGTTCAACTTCTACTAATTTTTACTATGGTGGAATGAAAAATAAAACTCTACACCTGCTCTGCTTATTTTACCAAAACACCTCTTTTATCCTCAGAAACTGGTCCCAACTCTTATAACAGTATATCAACTCTGTTTGACAGCATAACAAACCAATCCATTTTTTATTCGTAACTCACCTTCCCCACAGCACATTTAAGCTGATAAATATGCCACTCAAACCATGAAAAATTTTGAAATATCATTTACCTTAACCTTTTTAGGATGTGCTCTTGTGTGCTTTCAGTCGCAACAAGCAATATATCACATGATTTGCAAGGGGCATATTATACAAATATTGACTGCTTTGAGGGGCATGGTTTAATTATTTTCCCAAGGTATCTCAAAACCATAGATATGCCCGAAGCGAAGCTGAGGGCATATCCATGGTTTTGAGATCACCGAGGGGAAAAATTATAGCCATGCCCCGAAGAAAAAGCAGTCAATATTCGTTTTATATACCGAATATATAGATTTTTGTCATCTGGTTGGTTAAAGGAATCATTTTTGCACTTAAAATGCCCAAATGGTCAATAGTCCAGATTGTATTGCTTGTGTTACCCCACAGCACAAAAAATGTGCCTCGGGCCTAGTTAAATCCAAGCCCTCACTTTTAACCAATCAGAGGACAGTAATCTATATATGAGGTATATAATTAACTCTATCATCAGGTATAGACCTTTCCAAAACATGACAGTCCAGTCTTTACATCTGTGTGAATGCAATGTTGCAGATACAGCTTTTGCAGTAAAGACAAATAATAATATGACCCATGGGACTGAAAAATATTGATATTTGCAAGCACAAGCAAAAGTTACATGCAAAGAGTAATTTTTACATCTATTTGTGCATGTTAAATTAATCTAAATTGAACAGTTTCCCACTGATTCTGTTTAGTCGGTCCCATGACCATCTGAAGATAAAGCAAGTAAAAAGAAATGACAAACCTTAATCATGGTTGAAGTTTGTGTGTCTGTTAGCTTCTTTATACATCTCTGACCGGCTACTATGTTACAAACCTATTCAATGAAAAAACAAAATTGTTGCAATAATAAATTGGTACACTGTAAAGTGAAAGTTCCTCGTTTTGGAACTAGTCCTTGTTTTTCTAAAAATGAAGAGGCTACTCGTTTTTCAAAAACGAGAATCAAAACAAGTAGCAAAACGAGGCAATTACCTTGTTTTGCTACTTGTTTTGTTTCTCGTTTTCAAAACTCCATGTTTTTAGAAAAACGAGGACTAGTTCCAAAACGAGAAACTTTCACTTTACAGTGGTATCTAAACATTAAATTTGAAAACTGAAAGGATAAGAGAAAATCCCTAGAAAAGCAGAAACATATTAATAGGTCAGTTTTCAAAACAAAGTTTTTCAAGAATCTCAAAAGGATAAAACAACATGAAGTTAACTTAACCCTTTGAGCGCAAAATAGTGCAATTGAACCACATTAATCATTCATGAGGTACAAAATTATTGCTGCCTTATATAGTAAATTTACAAAATATGCTTATTTTAAATTTATGAAAACTGATTAAACTATCATAATTTGTATTTCTTTTGAACTTGAAAGCATCAATTCAGTATTTATTGTTAAAAGTATATACTTCAAATCAGAGGAGGGTGGTCGTGGCAACTGTTACTGGTTGCCGGAAGGTATACGGTATCGTAGCCGATCCCCGGTGACGTCATGTCCTATACCGCCTCTGGCGTGAAGCCGTTGGGATTCGTGGCAAAATACTACTTCCGGGATGATCACTAAAATTATTTTCGTAATCGGTAAAAAATATGATAACATATATAAAAAGTGGAACCCCAGCGGATTTGGAATGAAATAATTATGCTTATTACTATAAGAACACTTTTGTATTTTTTTGAGGAAAGGTAAAAATATGATCTTTGGAATTTTTTTCTTCAATATGTGAGTCACGTGACACAATAGAAATACACGTAAATCGTACCCTAAATTTGCGTTTTAGAAATCCCTCGTCCCTAAATCTAGTGGATGCTATTTATCGTGTCCGCCACCGCCTGCTTCAAATGGTTTATGCCTGGTTCAAAATTCATATAGGGAAACCGTAGATGAAATTCAACAAGAGGCAGCTATTATGAATACACCCAAAAAACACCAAATTTTCTAAATGGCTGCTCTTGGCGCTCTAAGTGTTAATGACTCGGATTATATAGAAAGAATTTTGAAGCATACTATACAAGGTTGGAAATTTCCCGGGAAATACTAGTATTTCCCGCTTAGATGGGAAATACTGGTAAATACCGGGAAATACTGGGAAATAACGGGAAATACCTGGTCGATACATGGGTAATACCATTCACTAAATATGTATTTTCAAGATCACATGGGGGTTATCCTAATTAAAGTATGTTTTTCTCATTAGAATGTTATGTGAACAATTTTAAATTGGTTTGCTTGAATAATTAGATTATCTATGACAAAAACATGCAATAAGGCATGTTTTATATTCATCAATGTCTATGATGATACATGCTGCTATTTTGATTTAACAGGTGGGATATGCATATGGATCAACAACAGACGTTTTAAACACACACACACAAAAAAAAAAAAAACCAAACCCAAAAAACTAGCAAATGTATGATTTAACTTTATAAATATTTTTCAAGTGAACATTCCTTATTAGTGTTAGAGTTGGCCAAAAGCATACTACTATTAAATTAATTAAACCAGTTTCTTATTAAACATAAATCACTGCTATATTTCTTACAATAAAACTTTCATTTCATTTCCACACTTTAATAGAATATGCACATGCTGTTCACGAATCTCAAAATACTTGAGGGTTTACAAGTCATAAAGTTTATTTTACAGGCATAAATACTAAAAATGCCACTTACCCCTTCCCACCCTAGGGGAATGATTTTTGTGTCTTATATGAGCTTCTATTCTCTGTGGTAGTTGATTAATATTATTAATGTATCAAAGCAAAAATCACTCCTTTTTCAAGTATTTCCCGGTATATCCCACTTTCGCCAAAATTTGCTTGGTGCTATTTACCGGTAAATACCGGTATTTACCGCCCCAGGAAATACCGGCCAACCTTGATACTATAGAAACCTTGGAAGTACAAAGCAAGCATTTTTTTTTTAAGCAGTTTAAAAAAAATATACCATCCCTTATGGGCCATAATAATGGGCATAAGCCATTAGTTTTGTAGGCTTTAAAAAAAAAACCTGACATTTTTTTGACAAATGCCCAGACTTTTTTCACACATCAAAAAATTAAGGGGCAACATTTTCTGAATTTTCTTCACTTAAAACATTGCAAAGTTAGTTCACAATGGTTATGAGTTGAAAGCCAATTTTTCACCCCTAAATATTTTTTTTTCACACTTTTGGCAGTCAAATCGAGGTCAAATCTTGAACCTTGTCTTAAATACTTTGTACTTCTTGGTTGACAGAGTTTCTAAATTATGGCTAGAATTTATTGCAGCAGAAAAGCAGATCTGATCTTCAGCAATGACTTTCAAAAGATTACCAGTAGGTTATTTAACAACCATTGTATGAGAACCTGCATTAACAAATAAAAGCAGGAAAAAAGATATGCTTACCTCTAATGGCAAGTATGTGTGTCTCTGTTCTTGTCCCACTTGTAGACAAGGAAGGTGAGGGTACCTACACAAAATTTAACAAAATATTAAGGTCAAAGATTCACAAATCAAGAATTCCTGTAATGGCGGGGAACACCACCATATACTATGGGGATAACTACTGTAAAATCTCTGTATCCGCACATTGTAAGTCGTATTTACAAACAATTAAATTTTCAAAATTCAGTGATAAGAATAGTTAATGCCTATAGCATCGATTACCGATCATTTTTTTTTTTTTTGAATTTGTAAGTAAAGAATATTAGTCCATGAGGAATGAAAAAATTATAGCAAAACTAGCATTGGTTTGCATTTCCTTTTGGCTATCCATAATTATGAGACATTATATGACAATGCGGATAACTTTAAATGCAGTGGAGCCGCAAGTTGAAAATTATGGCGTGATGTAAACAAACGTACACATCCAATACTACTTAGTTTTCTACTTGATTTGGAATAGTTTATGTTTGAATAGGGGTGTGCGCCTTTCCAATTATGATCGCTATTGATTTTTGGCAAATAATTTACTTCATTCTTGATTTTTAAATTGTTCAAATTTATGACCAAGAATGAGAATAAAGAAAACGACTTTATTCTGTGCCTGTAATCTATCGTCTCATAATGGATGGGCGTACATTATTATTTTGGACTAGACACCCCCTGCGGGGAACCACCAATCCATTACTTTTATTCTCTAAAACAGAGATTCTTATCAGGGGTACACATATTGTCCATATTGCATAACAGCTTAATATATCCAGCAGAAAAATGTATAAGAACCATAATTTTTGGGCAAATCAGTTTTGCGAAGGGGACACCTTCGAAGCAGTTTGGTTGAAAGAGTCTAGTACATAAGAAATGCATCAGTGGTAAAGTTCCCTCACAAGTCCTTTTTCGAAACAGAGACCTCCAGCTTGAATATGCACAATACATTCGAAGATTCATTTGCACAATTTCTTTGAAGAGTGCAATTTGAGCTTTAATGATAATATTGTTATAATAACCTCACTTACTGTAATATTCTTCTATGTTTGTCTTTAAAGTACTTGGCAACAGTGCACTCTACTGTCTGGCCATTTTCTAATTGCAGCGGGAATCTGAAAAAGATGGCGAATTTCAGATAACAATAATAAACATGAATTTATTAACCAAACATTTGAAAATGCACATTAAAGGTGTGTGTTCCGATCATTTTCACTCACAAAATAAAATTGGAGATTTTGATACAACATGAAAACGCATATTTTTCACATAACCCCTGTAAATTTTCACGCCTATATTATGTTTCGTTGAAGAGATATGGTCAAAAAAGTGCTGAATTAATGGAATATTTTGTTTAAAAAAATAAATATCCTATATGTTTCTATGGGCCACTCTCAGACACATATTTGCCTGTAGCATTGATTTGGCTCAAGATATGAGAATGAAACTTTACGATTGCTTTACATAGGTGATGACATTTTAATATGAAAAAAGAGTATGTGAAATTGTTCACCAGATCAGAATACCTACCTTTAATCTTATAAAACAGAGACTTACTTTTGAAAGTCTAAATATCAGGTTCTCCTATTCCAACAATATTTTAGGACATAAAAATGATATTGTATGAGCAGTTTTCATGCAAAAAATATAAAACCCCATCAACTTACGTTTGTGTTTGTGCTGGTCTTCTGGTCACGTTACACACTCTGTATTTTCGGCGCATGTTGCCACAATGTGTGATCTCGATCTTCAGACCTATATCCATCAGGAGAATGCACCGGATACAAAACATACACAGGACAGACACGAGGATGGAAAACACAGAATTTTAAGTTAGTGGTTTGCTTCAATGTCATACTATTCTTACATTACATCCTTAATAACAATTCCTCATGTTGCACAAGTATATGTGATACATCACATCCATAGAAGAAACGTCAATTAAAAAAAAAAAAGATTACGATTTATGAGAAATACTTTTTTGCTATGTATAAGAAGCTGATTAAAATTGAAAATTTCATGACAAAGTTGTTATCTATGTTGGTTGACATACTTTCTAAAGAAACATGACAAACAAAAATACACAAACTGACACAAAAGTGAACTAGGTTGAAGAGGAAACTACGTAATAGATTAAGAAAACAGGAGTGCTTGCTAATTTGCTAATGGTTGCTTTCCTGAGTGACTTTTGGATTTCCTTCTCGCCCATTTTCTAACATGAAATGACTATCCTTAAAAAAGTTACGGCGTACCAAAAAAGGAGAACTGTGTTCATGTGTAAATAAGCTTACAAATTCTTGAACTGTAATGCTAGCGAGAGCGGTATCTAGCATGCGTATCTATTTCATGCACATCTACACTGAAACACAATTATACACATCTTTTAATTACCATGCCTGTGAAATCTAAACATTCAAATTATCATCAACAACTTAAATAGGTATAGGTAATTTTAAAAGTATACATGTGACCCATCATATAATAGGTACCTGAACACTGGCATAGTATATTACGTGCTACGGGTAATACAGTTAACAATTGTGTCAGAGGTCAAATTTCTATTTTTATCAGAAACGTTCCCTAAAAAAACCTTCTCCAGTCAAGTTTTAGATAGTGTACCAATATTTTAAACACAATATTCTCAAATCACATCTTTTTTGGAATCAGATACAAGGCACAAACAGATTTGACTGTAACTTTACAACTAAACATTCAATAAACAAAAGTACGGTGTCATTTTGAAGTCCCAGATTCAAAATTACATGAAAATATTGTTGGATCCTTAAGGTACCTTAAGATATGACGGTCACATATATATCACGTCATCGCACCAAATAAATTGGCAATTTGAATAGATATTCTGAGTGTACAAATTTATACAAACTTTTATTCTACCTAATTATATAATTACAATGCTCAACCAAAGCAAACTGGTGAAGGTTAAGTAGCCTGAGTCTTGCCATTTTAAAAAAATTTAACCCACCCGAAACGCTTCTGCGATCACACATTTTTTTTAACTACAAAACAACTAAATAGACTTAGTCTAAAAAAGCATCCATATTGATCCCGATTGCTTTGGTTGAACAGATTTACATAGCCTTATCTACTGAGTCAACATAAAAAATTCCACACCCTGCCAACCTTTGATCTCTTTGGTGAACTTAACCCTCTGGGAATCGGTGAGTGGTCTGCGCTGTTCGTTGATGTTCTGGATTTCCAGCACCTCGCACAGGAAGTCAATGACGGGCTGTGCTTTGTAGAAGGCAGTTGCCGATACTGGTGGTGAGAGAATAAGCATATACAACAAAATGTGACAACGCACACAGTTGTCATTACAGGCTAAATTTGAGCTTAATTCCTCAAACAAAAATGGTGAAAAATTGTGTATTTTGATGTAGATACCAAGTTCAAGGGTCATTGAATGTTGTGGGATTAATGGTCCAAACAAATATCGCAAACTAAAGAAGAAGAAAAAAAAGCTTTAAGTTCAAACTAACTTCCAATGTCTTAATTTTATGGGGAAAATCTGTGTTGATGTGAATGTAAAATATCACTATCCCTGAAGTTACTGGTGATCCATAATGTCAAAGTAAACAATATAAAGCATGGATCACAAAAAGTCAATAGCATTAATTATCAGAGTGGGTTATACTAGCCCTGATTGGTCAATTTTCAGATGAATATCTAGGAAATTTATGATCAGCACATCTCTTCCATTGTGACTGGTCAAAAAACAAAATGACACAGGAATTTTGAACCAGCCTTACTAGCTCTGGCCAACTCTGTCCTGACAAGTGACTAACTTACCATCTATATTAAGCATCATTTTCCACATTGTAGGCCTAACACTCTGATGGAAGCCAAACCACACCTCGCGACCGCCACCCAACGGATGGAAGTAATTTTCGGGTGCTGAAAAGAATGATCTTCCTACTGGTGTGTACCTGAAAATTTACAAAGGCAACAAATTCTAAGTTAGTATTTCTGAATAATGGTATCGGTAAATGTTTAACAAGGTTAATGTTACTAAATAATGGTCTAGATGAATGAAATTAAGGCAATCTTTCCACTAATATTACAGCACTAGAACTAGATCTCAACCAAGACAGGGGGGACCAGTCAGTCTATCCCCTGTGTAATTAAGGAATGTGACCACAGAGTCTTAAATGAATACATTTGCTGTTCATATGGCTTTATTGAATTCTACATATGCTTTCACATCATTAACAGTAGATGGCTTGTGACTACATTAAATGCCTGTACATATGGAACCATCTTCCTATGTTTAATCTTTGCTAGTGGTACACTTTTAACTTTGAATGCACCATTATGGTTTATTCAGTTCATTAACAGGTACTAATTGATGTCTATTAATCTCATTTTTTTAAAAATAGGCCTACATGTCTTATTCAAATTGCAAAGTATGACATGCAGCTTCGGGGGTTTAGCATCAAGTGACTTCTACAAATCCATGGAACTCTCAATGCATCCCAAGGCAAGCTTCTTTGATTTGTTCTAGAAACTCAAAACTAGGGTTTTCATTGAGTTTTATACGATTTGAAGTTCAAAAATGCGAAATCTGCTAGCTCCTAGGTATGGATCACCATGTGCACTGTGGAACCGAAGAGCTGGTTTACCGGCTTACGTGTACATTCATGTACCATACAATACCCGATGAGCTGGTTTATTGGCTTTTAGCATACATGTGTATGCGTCAGGAACTTGATGTGTCTGTCAGTGTCTACTGGCGTGGATTTTCAATGGTTTTACATTGGAAGATAATATCAATGAATCTTTTAACAATTGATTGATAGCTCATTTAGCTTTTATTTACACTAGAAGTGAAGAAATTCATCAGATTTTTGTGAAATTTGATCAGAATTTTCAACAAATAAGGCGTCGCCCATTGATTACAATGTAAATGTCGGATCATATGCTGGTCGACATATATAATATTCTTGTTTGATTGATGATGACGACTAATTAAAAATTAAAAAAATAAAGCAAGGGACATCAAAATGAAATCAAAGATAATTTAGGGCTTATTTACTGATTTTGAACTTCCGGATTGGCCCGGTTCAGCGGTACAGTTACACATGGAATGGTCAAGATTCAAAGGTTCAATCACTACAACAGTCGTCCCTCGGATAAAAACTAAAGACGCATCTGACATGTCTGACCCGCAAGATAAATTTCCCCAACAAACAGGCTCATGCAAGAAAATGATGAGAACCCCTGAGCTAGAGTTTTCCTTGTTTCACAAAATCTACTCACGTCATTGACGGTAGATGCCTCATGACCACATCAAGTGCCTGTATGGCATCATATGGAATGAGACTAAGGCGACCTTCGAGGGCTTGGTCTAGAGCTTTGAGGCTCACTCTGGCCACCCATTTAATGGACACTTTAAATGTTCTTTCTTTGGCCTCTCCTGGCAATATTACTTCTATTTCAACCTGAAAGATGGAAAAAAGGCTATTTAATAACATGGAAAGAATTTGGCACTTATGGTAACTTGATTAAAAAGAAACTATGCTAATTTTGATCACTGATATATAACTCTTAACACACAAAAATCATCTAAAATCATATAAACCCAAGTCAAAACACATCATTCTATAAACACAAAAATGTAAGCCTGGCATTGCTTAATAGTTGCTACAGTTCCCATATGATTAATTATCACTGAGCTGCATTCTGATTGCTGATGATCCTGATTTATCAAATTTCCACTTAAGCTTTAAAAAGCTTAAAGAATCAATCAATTTTGTGAGGTGACAATTTATGTTTTCTGTTGAGATTTGTCTGAATTTTGACATTTTGTACATAATGGGTATAAATATGCATGAACAGGGATCATTCTTGTGCCTTGGTGTGTTAATCACTTGATTTGACATGTTTGACACTAGGCCGGGATTACGAGAACCGCTTTGCGATTCACAACGGTATTCTACTCTCGGGCCAAATTAAGTAATTACGCAGAGAAAAT
The DNA here is from genome assembly GCA_000969725.1 of Ophiothrix spiculata. Taxonomy (NCBI): domain Eukaryota; kingdom Metazoa; phylum Echinodermata; class Ophiuroidea; order Amphilepidida; family Ophiotrichidae; genus Ophiothrix; species Ophiothrix spiculata. The sequence goes on from JXSR01S035079.1 coordinate 33,936, forward strand.
ATCAATGTCTCCTTTATTTTCATGGATGTTGACCCAAACGGGATGCAAAGCATATGAATAATTATGACAATAATATTCTACACAAAGCTATCAGTCACCAGCATCTAGTTTACTAACATAAATTTGTTAAAATGATCTTGCCTCGCCACTTACCCTTTCTTTGCCAATAGGCAGCTGTTCTCTACTATACAAGTTTTTCCTGCCATCAAAGACAGGCAGTTGTTTTGTAAAAATCTTTGGTGTTGAGTGTTTCACCAGTGTCTCTATAACTTCTCTGTTTACTCTACGTGGACATTTATCTGGCATAATTGATACATCATAATGATGAACGTCCTCTAGGGGCATAGCTATCCTGAAGTGATTAGCCCGCAGCGTGATGGGCCTGCCTTCTTTACCGGTGCCCGGTCGCCTGGGTAAGATGGCCTGTTCCATGTGAGGTTGTGGTGGGGTTGCGACAGGTTGAACTGGTGGTGGTAGTTGCTGCTGAGGTGGCTGGATGGGCGGCTGGATGGGCATGGGTTGCCGCAACGGAGGCTGCGGGGTAACCGGGTACCCTGAAAACAAATCAAACAAGATGAATAATTTAGTTGCAAAAAAGTTGATGGATCAAGATATTTTTGTTTTTTGCATTTAATTTGTGAACATGTGCTTAAGAGTCTTGTGTATACATGTCACATGTGCAAACAAAACAACCTTGAAAATGTATGCGCACATCATACTAAGTGCTGCATATTTGCTACAAACACACATTCACAAATTAAATTCAACATCAATACATTGTAAAAAACTGTCAGTATGATTTTTAACGCAGTATTAGAAGGCGGGTAAAATCAAACAACAACAACAAGGGAAAACAACAGCCCATAATACCAAAACTTACTAATTGGTTGAATCTCTTTGGAAGGAACATATCTGATTTTACCAGACCTTGTTTCAACATAAGGAATTGGTTTCCACTCAACACAAGGCAAGTCTGGTTTGACATTGTGCACTGACACGACCAGTGATTGCCTTGATACTCCTCTCTGAGAAATTGCACTGTAAGTTTGTTTTCTCTGCTCTGCTGGTTCAACAACAGCAGCGACGGCGCCGTGTGATGCAGACTTCACATTTCTTTCTTTGTTTGTTTTCCACGCTTGTCATGTAACTCTCATCTCTTTGAATGCAACTCGCATGTCACCAACTAACTCCTTGCTTATGTTTGCATGCATCAACTGAATGTTTTATTGGTACAGTAGAAACTCATTATAACGAAATCTGATATAAGAAAAGCCCTGTTATAAAGAAGTAATTTTCCTGAACCATTTTACTAATTTCTTTTGTTTTTTATTGTTTTAAAAAACCTGATATAACGAAATTCTGGATATAAAGAAATGATTTGTCTGTCCCCAGCAACTTCGTTATAATGAGTTTCTACTGTATTTTGCCTTCAATTTCTTCTTGTTTGTCATCAGAATGCATTGCTCTCATTTCACCCTTGTCAGATTACAATAATTCACACTGGATTTCTTCATCATCATACATTTGGATTTGGTAGCGCCGTCATCTATATATTTGTTTTAAATTTGCCTTTTTCTCCTGGATTTTTTTGTTGAGGTTTCCTTTAAAATGACTAGATGAAAAATCTGCCTCCACATTGAAATTGAAAAGAGTAAAACTAAGGCTAATGAAACTCAATTACCGGTTTCCCGTCACCCGCCCGCGTTATGAAATCACCCCCGCGTTTTATGAACCAGATTCAAGAAAAAATTCATTATTTGCTAAAAATTTTCTTTTCCTTAGTTTTGGTTCAGCTTAAAATTGTCTTTTCCTTAGTTTTGGTTCAATGAATACATTGTTTGTTGTGCATTAAAATAATTTATCTTCGTTAAATAACAATTTCCATGGGGACAACTTCAAATAAATGTCCAGTGTCCACCCAGGTGTCCACCAAACATTTTTGTTCTGAAATGACCGCACAGAAAATAATAGTTTCTTTGTGATAAATGGAAAATGGGAGTAATGAATAATGAATAATGAAAATGTTGCCTCATTGTGATCAGAAAAAAATGTTACGGGAAACCTGGAATCGAGTTTCATTACCCTTATCTGTGAAATTCTGCCAACTGTGTCAACAACTGAAGGAAATAATTCCCTACAGGATGAAAACATGATACTCTTTATGCCTATGTTGATATTGCATAGAAAGTGCTCAGGAAATTTCACAGAAAAGTCACATTGCACCATCTCAGGGATTTTCCCAAAGTGTATTTTTAGAGTGTACATTGTAGCTCAAATGATGTGTACATGTATACAAAGAGGCAAGTGAATTAAAAACCTCTTTGGATCATCACTGACAGGCCTGATCACTGTGATTTAAAGGTTTTATCAGAAGATAAAATCAGGGGGGAAGCAGGTTAGCATAGCGGTAGTTTCCTCGCTTTGCACCAATGAGGTTCTGGATCAATTCCCAGCTCGGCACTTTATGTGCATTTGGTTTTCAGTCCATGCCCACTTCTGTGGGTTTTTCTCCGGCAACTCCGGTCTTCCTCCTCCATTTAAAAACTTCATATATAAACACATTTTGGACTTCGGTTGAAAATAAACTTCCTTTAGCTTACTTGGTACCAAGTACCAAGTTGGTTTTCCTTGGCAAAAGCCTTTTGTGTCAAAATTCAAGCAATTTTTTTTCACTTTTTTATCAATCTCAAAATTTGGACTGAAAAAGGAAATAGCATGGCCTATAACCAGGGGTCGATTTCACTAACGTTAAAATGCATCGTTAACCCATCGTAAGACCCAAACCCATCGTTAGCTAAAACCACCTCTTGACCCCACGCAATGCCAACAAAGAGTTCAATTTTTCTAATGCATAATTCATATATCTTACGATGCGGTGAACACTTACGAAGGGTTTTCGCGTCTTTGTGAAGTCTAGTTTTAGTTACGAGCTGAACCCTTCGTTAGCTACGATGCATCGTAGTGTTAGTGAAATCGACCCCTGGTCAAAAGGAGTTTTGTCCACGGGGCCGGGGTTACAATTTCGTAGCACCAGCGTCTTAATTTTAAG
>JXSR01S035080.1:34949-51374 GCA_000969725.1 Ophiothrix spiculata
ATAGGGCTGCATTTTTTGCTTCCTTTGTGATGGTGGCATTTTTGTCACTTGCCTCTTTTTGTGGCGTGTTTCTCAGCTGTTTGCCACATATTGCTGCTTTTTGGTCTCGTTTGCTTGTATGTCATGTTATTTATAAGTTTGTTGTTGTATTTTTGTGCTCACTGTATTATGCAATTCGGCCATTGGCTGCGATGTAATCAGTTAAACCTAAACCTAACCTAAATATAATATGCAATATTGATGATGCAATAATTGAAACTCATCAATTCAAGCTTAAGAGACACACATTGGCAAATTCTATTTTGAATTACACTGCTTATGCAGAGTTCAGGAAGGAAAACCTGCGGAAGTTTGGACCGACAACCAATTGCAGACACATCGCTGAGACTGGGGATCGAACCCACAACAGTCCTTGGCTCATTTGTGCAAAGTTAGATAATAACCACTGTGCCACCTGCTTCCCCATGTGAGTGCAACAAGTCATATGTGCAATGGCTATATTATATTTATCTAATACCTTGAATTCAAAAAATCCCAAACATTCTCTATCCCATATTTCAGTGGTTCTTAAAATAGTTCTTCAGGTGACCATTTCATGAGCAACTGACCCTAGACTTTAAATTTTACAATGTGCAATGCAAATTAATGAAAAATGGCAGCTATTGCAGATATGACTTTCTTGCACTCACATGAAGGGTTCATCCTACAAACCTGCTCATTGATAAATTTCACTCTGATGAGGCCTTTGAGGGTGTTTGCTGACAGGGACGCAAGCTGCTGATAGCCATCCTGTAAACAAATAAAAGGCAGAAAATACATGATCTACAAGAATTACTAGTCCATCTAGATGGACCTCGTAAGCGAACATGAAATGTGAGCTCGCACGCTTGCTTGTGAGGTCCATCTAGATGGACTAAGAATTACATGCTGTCATGGCTTATGCTACATAATCCTGTATCATTTAAATCTAAGTATGGGCTCAATTTGGGTTCAATTACTGTGTTTTAATTAAAGATCGATTTGCCATGATTGAAAAAGGTCACCATAAGAAGATCCCTCCAATTTCTGAGGCCATTAATAAGGGCAACACAGCAATAATTGATGTTGCGTATCAGATGTGTGCGTTCATCTACACCGCGCCGCAATTTTCAACGTGCGGGTCCACTACGTGTAACACTAATGCGCTGTGGTATATTGTCTCATATTTAATTGGTTAAGTAAAATGACACTCATTGACTAAGAATGTGGGGGCTAAGTGCCTCTATCACATCTTTGTAGCATTTAGAAAAGAGAACATAACCCCAAATTGCCTTTGCTTGTTTACATCATCAAGGATTTGATGAGAATCCTTTAAAAAAATCTGTAAATGGAATCGGTGCTCACCGCCATTTTGATTCGACTACTGCATTAAGGTTGGGCACGTTACACGCATGATGCGTTACACAAATAAGTGGTAAACGTGTACACGGATGAAACAAAATCTTTTCGAAGGTACGCACAATTATAGCAATTATGTAAATAACGTTTTTCATACGCGTCACTTCCTGGTTTTGTCAATTTAGTGTTGGGCGATATAACTAAAAATCGTTGCCCCGATAAATGGAAAAGATCGTTATTATAATATAGTGTTTCCCCGCGCGGAGAACCTGAAAATAGGCGGGATTTCACGCATACCGCCCAGCACTAAATTTGTTTGATATCACGTGCGTGGACAGTGACATACGGGGAATTGTGGGTAATTGATATCGGTAACAATATGGCGACATGTGCAAGAAAAAAGTTGTCTGCTAGGGGGTCGATACCGCCCGAAATTTGCGTCAATCTACGGTATCAAAGGACTAAAAACATAAATCTGTGAATATTTTACTCAATTACTTCTTATTTAATGTCCGGGGGATATTACTGGGCGTGTAAACTTACAAACTTGGTAAGCTCTCGGGGTTAAGCTTCAACTGTTAGCAATGCTGTACGTTCTGCCATTGACCTTTGGTTTTGAGTCTATCTCATACGTGTACACGATACACGCACGCATTCATGAATACGTTACACGTAAGGGAAAATACACGGAATAACCCATCCTTATACTGCATACACCCTATTGAATGGTGGTGTTCTTGGATTGTCGCTAATGGAGGGCAAGTTATTGTATATCCGGTTTATGGCTACGTGTGCCACACTTCAAGACTTGTCCAAACAAATAGTGTGAAAACTGGTGTACCTATACTCTATAAACCTTGAAGTATGCAACAAACAACCAGGCTCTGCTACAAGATCAGGCCTTCATTTTTAAGGCAAGCTGGAGTGATTGCTCTCCTATGCTCGCCTAAACAGTCTCTTAGGAGAGCAATATTTAGCTTACCTCAAACTGCTAAAACCAGCTAATATCTAATGGTGTAACCTCAAATCACTTTCCTGACAACTCTCCTTGAACCTTTCAGGAGAGTAACTTATAGCTCTTCATCATTTTTCAAAAATGAAGCCCTGAAGATCCATAGCACATTCCTTGTATTCTACAACATTGTGAACTGGTGGTTTTGTATTGTGTAAGAGACTACCAATGATTGATTAGGATTGATTAAAACCAAATCACTGTGTATTAATATTTTTGTACATGAATCGTTCATGATTTTGGTATTATTTGTGGCTAATTTTATTGCTATCACATAGACAAGTTCATTTGAATATTCAGCAAGATTGAGTACATCTTTTTCATTTGGAAAAGATGGACTATTTTACTTCCCTGTATAGTCATATTGTTTTTTGTGCATTAATCAGCTGCTTGTTGCATACTTCAAAATTTATAGAGTACAGCTCAAATTGTAATGTAGACAGTTTATGCTTGAAACAAAATGCACACACTGTTAATGCATACAGTGAAGATTTACCCGATCTGCTTTGCTATTCGGCCAATTTCTGAACAAATCTGAAAGAACAATAAATTTCTGCTACATGAGCCATCACAAAATGGCAGCGAGCACCCTTTCTCATTTTGAATGCTTTGGTACCTTCAGTTTGACCCAACGGCTAATTGACCCAACGACTGATGACTCCACTATAGGGGGCATTACTTACTTCTACCAACCTTGACCTATGTACACTGATGAGAGTTGAATGCGGTGATACCAAAGCAGACTCTGTCAGACCAAGACTTCTTTTTTCTTCTAGAACCTTCTTCCTAAACAAGATCACTCTCTGCATAGGATCAAGAAATAACATTTGAATACATCAGTCCCACAAGGGTCCACTCCCAACATTTTTGGTCAAAATTAGTCACATCCATAACTTATCACAACCGGCTTCCTGTGGTATAAATGAAGAACCTTACTCTACATTCTAAATGGACATACATCTAGGCAAATAAGGTCAAAATTAGGCCTGGGACTAAAACCCTGGTACCCAGGTACCCGGCCCTCATGAGCTTACCCAGGTACAAAATCTGCCAACCGATTACCCGAACTGGACAATAAAATCATAGAATTTTAAACAAAAAGGTTTGCGTTCAAAAAATTTATGATAAAATCATCATCTGATCAAAGTAAACATGATAAATCACGACCACAATGTCGTAGTAGACCCGTCAAACTTTGCGTTCTAACATTGTAAATGCTCAATTATCAAAACGGTCGGGTACCCGACCAAAAATAAGTCGGGTACCCGGGTAGCAAATTACCCGAAAAGTCCCAGGCCTAGTCAAAATCCATGGTGTTGGGGCTTTCTTTGACAAATATTGATAGTGCCACATGCTCAAAATGGAAAACCAAAGGTATAATTCTTGTTGGGGATAACATTTTGGGTATAGCAAGATTAACACATTATAGGGTGCTACAACCTTTAATTGTGATACAGTTTGGGATTTGCTTACATGGTGACTTCCAGTACCCCTAAGGTAGGCTAATTGAGATGGGACCTTCAAAATCACAACTCCAAATCACCCCATCTGGTAACTTTAGCCATTTAAATCTTCAACACTTGCTAATTTGTCTAATTTTCACTACCCTCTCAGCTGTTTGTTCATCTTTAACTTGTGAAACATAAATATTTTGTTATGCCATTACAAGAAGACCCAACTCCAGCTATTAAAATATCGGCTAGTGGTGCCATGGAAACATGAATAATATACACACATATGCGGTTAAATTGTTTTGGTTATTGAAGTTCCATAGGATAATTAACTGATTGGCTGTACTACCCTTATTAAACAATCTTTTCTTTACAACTCAAAAACAGTTTTGGTGGTGTTTGGGTTTTCTTGAAATTGTGATAGGTGTATGTTAATAATGATCAAGAATCATAATCAACTTGCACATATGGAACTATGTGCACATCAAGCTTACACACACACAGTTTATAACCCAAGGAATGTATAAAGGGGAACCGATACTCTCCGCCATTTTGATTTCATCGCCGTGTAAATCCTATGGGATGGCAGCCATCTTGGATTGTCGCTCATAGAGGTTGAGTTATTGTACCTCCGGCATTTTACGGCTCCGCGTGCCTCACTTCGAGAGTCTTCGCAACAGATTAGCGGGAAAATTGGCGTACTTTGATCAGAGCAAGTCGCAATACACGCTACTTGACACGCAGACAGGGTTTGCACGTGAAACAAAATGCACACACTTTATATGCGTTAAGTGAAGATTTACGCGAACTGCCTGTACAATAACTCTGCTCCATGAGCGACACAAGATGGCAGAGAAAACTGGTTCCCCTATAAAAATTCCTTGTTATAACCACATCTATTAGGCCGCTGCATTTTGCAAATAGGGTTACAAATTCTCTTTGTGTTATGATGAATTAAATTTGGGCATTATACTTTTTTCAGTATATAATTATGCATTTGTGCATGTGAGAAACAAATTTTATTGAAATATATTAAACAAATATACCCCATTCACTCGTCTAATTCAACTATTTTACATCTGACAATCTCCTCAAATTAACGAAATCCACAATTCTAAAAGTTTGACAAATAGTCATACTCTATGACTGACACTTCATCTAAATTATTTTAACAATTTTTGGCCAGCTAGTATGAAAGCGCTCAACCGTAACGTTATCTAAATTCAGAAAATGAGTAGTTGAATTGGACAAGTGGATACGGTATATTGACAGTTTATACAGATCTTTTGATTAAACTATGGCTTTTAGTAACCAAAATACTATGTTATTTACTCTTCAGGTCCAGAGATCTTCAAGTCAATATGTATTTGAAAAAAATGTGGGCTGCTCTGGCAAAATGAGAGGAAAGTCGCAAATCTACTTTTGAATAAATGGCATCTAAAGTAAAAATAGGGTGAAAAAGTCAAATTTCGTTTTTTGACATAAAACTCCTTCATGCATAAATGTTTACCTATAACTAAAGTTTTGAAGGTCAACTTTGAGGGGAAGTGCAATTATTCACGGTTAACTGATTTCATGTTGCTATTATACACTGTAGTAAACAGTATCTTTGAAATCGATTTGCAGCTAACTTTTGTTCCAATATATTCAGTGGACTGCTTTGAATTTCTATTGCTAAATGAAGAATGGAGAAAGAAAGTGTGACATATTATATATCATTCAAAAGCTGAGATTATAGAGAATTGAATTATGTCATAAATTCAATTTTGAAAATTGCGACTTTCCTCTCATTTTGCCAGAGCACCCCTCAAATACAGAGGAGGTTTTCAGGATATCCCACAATGCATTATTCTGATACACTTAGCTTTAATAGGCAATAATGGTTTTCTGGACAAGGGGCTGTTAGGAATTTGAGAATTCTATTGAATAGTACTCATTCATATCTTTCCAGCGATGTGTTTCTTTTCAAAACAGCCCATTGTTTACCCACATTGCTGACACTTCAAAAACTTCAGGAACCTGTACAAAAGTATAGGAGTTGAATTGGATTTGCATGTACATTGTACAATGTTGCATTGCATCGTGGGATATTGTGAAAACCTCCTCTGCCTCAAATATACACTGCCTAAAATGTTGACTGCATACCTCTTTATGTTGTATTACGTGTGGAATAAGTTGAAGAATCAGCTGACTTCTTTTACTGTTTTTCTCCAGTTCTGCCCTCAGAGTACTTTGCTTTAATTCCCTTGAAGAAAACAAAATATTCAAAATTATCTTGGCCATAATATCTTTTGTATTTCATTGGTTTTACATGTTATAAAAAGCAAATTTTCTGAGCTGTACTGGATGAGTGTACAAATGTGACCCGTCATATCGAGAGGTACTTTAAGGTCAGCAAAGTAAATTATGAGATACTGTCCATTGAAGTTGAGCATAGTCAAAAATCATGTCCAAGGTTGAATTTTTAATTTCATCAGAAACGTTACCTTCTAAGTGTATTCTATCATATTAATCAGGTTCCAACATTCAAAACATAAGACAAATGTTTTAAAAACCGAGATAAAAATCATTTGTCCATTCAAGTTTTACCAGTACAGAAACTTTAAATTCAATTTTCTGAGAACTATAGTTTTCTGAATCAGTCCGATGCATTTTACCAATTTGGATGTAACTTTGCAATCGAACATCCAATAACCAAAAGCAAGAAGTCATTTTAAAGCTTAAAATATAACTTTCAGATGAGACCAAAAAATAAATTTTCATTTTGGGCCCCCCAAGGTACCTTTCAATATGACGGGTCACATATAAGCTCAGCATTTGCAAAATAGCCTCATTCTGGTCCTGTTTCCCAGTTATGAACTGGTCCAAACAGGTTCACAATTGTTATGAAAAAATAAAACATTGAACATTGAACATAGCATATTACTACACCTCTTGAATATTTATAAGTTAATACAGTATTTTTATTGGTTGAATAGGAAAGACGCGCAAAAAGTATTTTTGACTACCTTTCCGTGTGTGCTTAATACTCAAGTACAGCCACGCGGGTATGCGTTTACGCGTTGCGCCTTTGTAAAATACACACATGCGGTGAAAAAAGTAAAAACTTCCGCATGGTACTACCGTATGGCTCACGGCAAAGTACTGAAATTGTTGACTTTGAGATTGATTTTCAAGTTATTTTTTGACTTTTTTGAGGTGCAGTAAAACAAATACAACATGGTTTATGTCAGAGAAGTATTGCAAAATACTGTCCCTCGGTGTTGGATGATGGAGACTTCCACCCTCGGCTCCGTCTCGGGAGGAAGTCTCGATCATCCAACATCTCAGGGACAGTATTTTGCGATACTTCCCCTCAAACCATGTTGTATTTGTATACTATGACACAAAGCTGTAATAAGTTGTGACCCATAGTTAAAAAAATATAAAAGAACATTATATATGAAGATTTTCACTCATATTTGCCCTTGTGGATAACAGTTAACACTCATCCTATTTGGCAAAACACTATTTTAAACCTATTGTGGGTAATCCTGTTTTGATTTTGAGTGCAGACTGTGCTCATTTCAGTGACAGATACCACGCCTATTAATGCACTAGCACATAGTACAAAACGCAACTGGCAGCCAAACATTCAGAACCAGCAAATCTGGGCAGTTGCCAATGTTTAGAACAATAACAACCTGCCAGAACTGACGGTTCCGAGCAAGAGAAGATATCGTGTGTATTCCATCATGCATTGCTTCCTATGGGAAATTTTGCACAGGAAGTCATGTGAGTAGTTAGTGATGAAACATGCCCAAAATGCAAGATTACAACAATTAACTTTGCTTAATGGACATTTCATCACTACTCATACGATTTCCCATACAAAAATCCCACAGGAAGCAATGCATGATGGGATACACACGATATCATCTCTTGTTCCAAGCGGCCAGCCACCAGCTTAAATTTCAAGTACTCCCTAAAAACGAAATAGAAACACCTGTTCAATAGTATTCCTAGAATTAAGTTATGAATCTATATTTGAATATGCCAGTGTAAGAAAACTCCAACTCCAAAAGCTCCCTTCTGTTAATTATACTTATAAAATATAAATGTATACAAATCTCTGGAAATGCTTTCACATCACTAAAATAGCATTTCCATATCAATATCCTAATCATTGTGTCACATTTTGACCTTGTAGTTGACTTTTTTAGACATTGTTAAACAATTGCTATAGTACATAGTTGCTATGTTTAACCCTTTTGGTCCAATAGAACGCCTGAGCGTTTCCAAAGGAGCTTACGAGAGAACGCTCAGGCGTTTCAATTCGTATTGAGTACAAATTATTTCAGTATGGGCTATATACACCTATATTGCAATTCAGGATCGAAAGGGTTAAACAGCCAGTACAAGAAAACCACAACTCCATGAGCTCCCCTCTGCAACTATATACTAGAAAAAGTATCTAACAATGTCTAAAATAGTCAACTACAAGGTCAAATGTGACACTATAATTGGGATATAGACATGGAAATGCTTTCTAGTGATTTAAAAGCATTTTCAGAGATTTGTATGCATTTATATTTTACAGAACTTGACAGAAGGGAGCTATTGGAGTTGGGGTTTCTTGTACTGGCGTATTCATTTGATTGTCAAAATTCAATTACTCTGGTGAAATGTTCTTACTTGATGAGCCAATGATTTGCAGACGGAGCAAAAGATCTGCGACAATCTCGGTCATAGAGTAACATGAGCAGGTTGTGTGTTGAGTTGAATAAATCTTTATACTTCTGCTTCCCCTCTGTACGGAGAAAAAGAGGTACAATACATTGATCAATACAAGCGGCATAGGACATGATTTACTAGAAGCTACTAGATTTAGACAATCTCAGTACAGGCGGCATAGGTCACGATTTACTAGAAGCTACTAGATTTAGTGACATGGGATTTCTACACACAAATTTAGGATACCTTTTATGTGCATTTCTATTGGGTCACGTATTGAAGAAAATATTACAAAAATCATATTTTTACCTTTCCTCAAAAAATTACAAAAGTGTTCTAATAGTAATAAACATAATTATGTTATTCCAAATCATGCGTAAACCCCACTGTTTATAGATTTTATCATATTTTTTTAACCAATTAGGAATATAATTTTAGTGACCATCCCGGAAGTTGTGTTTTTCCACAAATTTTCTAACGGCTTATGGAGTCATCTGACAAATTTGAACACAAAGATTGCATGGAGATAACTTGCTTACTTGCAAGGTATTTGGGGACCCTTGGTTGACTTTGATTGCAAAACTGTGCATTCTAAATTTTAAAATTTGTCAAAATAAACTAATACCGTACTGACCCGGGTAGAATCCCACTCGGACAATGTACCACCTGTATATTTACAAAATTTTAAAGCAAATTAATGTACACGCTTGTAAAGTCCCATTGGTATTCTTTAGGAGTTGCCAAATTATCATCACCAATATCCCAATACCATTTTACTTGTGGCCATTATTTGCTGTATCACCTAGAAAAATTATTATAATAACAAAATCTGCTTCTAAAAATAGTCGCAAACTCATATCAATTACAATAGAAATGGGTACATTTTATCCAAAATTTGTGGGAATATCACGGCTGATTGTGGATGAATATACACCTTTTCACTGTTTTTTGTGTTCTAATCGTCAACAGATGGCAATGTTTACGTTCATATAACAGTAAACAATAAATAGAGCATACGCTATCATATCTATCGATAAATATGTTCCTGTAAGTGTTTGTTGAAAAAACACTTTGGGATAATTTTAAAGAATATTTACGGAACTGAATCCTGAAATGTTTGATTCAAAACATTACAATGAATATATTGATTTGATCCCTCTAGCTTGACAATTTACTGGCATCCATTTTTTTACCTCGGTAGATTAACCGGTTAGCCAGTCTCTCTCATGCATCCTCGCGTAAAGTCCCACCCCCTAACTTTGATCCAAGTTCACGTTCAAAAAAGGTTGGACATTACTCAAGTCAGTATGGTAATTACAACATGTTTGCATGGGAAAACCCTTATATAAACATACTGATCTATTCATTCACTTAAATACAAATTTTGCACAGTATTTTGGGGTAAATATTAACAAGATAATCAGTAGTCTCGCCTGCTGTAACAACCTTCACCTCGGATCAAATTTGTGATCAAGTATGGAAATTTGAACTTGAATGACCTTCCCCCCAGAACACACGCGCAGGTTAAGCTCTACTCAAAGTGCAAGTTTGGTCCATGTGGGATCAAGAGTACAGAGTTATTGCAGTGACCTTGAATTCATCTGACCCCACAAGGACACTTCTTGGGTCAAGGGCTATCAATGTTGCAAGTTTGGTCTATGTGGGACTTATAGTCAGAGTTACTGCAGTGATCTTGAAATGACCTCGGATGACATTGGGTCAACTTTTAAACATATTTGGTATTTGACAGTGAAATGACATTTTGGCCTTCGAGTTGTGAAGATTAGCTCCATATAAGAATCATGGATGACAGATGGCAGATAGCTAAAGCTGGATGGCAGACTACAAACAGAAACTTTAAATGTTATGCCCCCGACAAAAAAATTACCAATAGACTACTTTTACATGATTAAATGTAGTATGCAAAGTACCGTTATACATTTAACCTGCATGATCGGCTATAATACTACATTGTGCATTAGTGACACCTATGCACAATGTATATTTTAGGATGCACTTCACAAATAATGTAGCCTTCTACTAAGTGTTTTAAGATTAGCGCTAAACAGACCACTGTCAAAGTTCCTAAAAACAAGTAGTGAAAAAAGGTTAAACAGACCCTAGATTGGTCATTGTTTTTTTGATTAAATATTTTTCCTAAATCTTTCCTCAGCATCTGACCATAAATAATGCCCATAGTCCATGATTTGGCTGATTTTTTACCCTTTTTCTTTGCATTCCTCCACACATGCAAACTAGAAATACTGTGCAATTTGGACTGAAGTAGCAGACGCCACTTTGAAATGGGCTCTTGGGAAATCAAGCCGAACAACCTATATCTAATTTCACCATAACTGCAAGGATACGTCATAATCTTGAAGAAAAATAAGGTGATAATAAGAGCTATTCATTTATTTGGCCTGGAAATTACAATTTCAAATAGGCAGTCTTCTTGATATCATGAATTGATGCAGATAAGTGTGTGTGTACTGAACACAGCACAACTGCAGAAAACAAAACGCTTGTTACGTGTGACTCGTACATCAGTATCTAAGGCGCACGTGTAAGTAGGATTAAATTTACTTGCGGATGAGGAAAAGCCATATGCGCATATTAGGTCCATTTCAGAGTATATTATGTAATACGGAAACATCAGAGTCAAAACAAAATAACCAACTCTGTTACAAGTTTTTGTTCATTTGCTCTTCTTTGTCGGTAAATATCACTTAGATGAATAGCGTAGTAATCTGTATTAGTAAAATTAAAGTTCAATGTTGTCTACGGCAAACAAACATAATTTTTTTTGGCCCAATTTGAAATGAAAATAACAAAGACAGAAAAGAGCACCACCAACCTCCTATCCTACATGCATGTATCTCTTCTGTTCTATCCCATATCATTTTGAAAACAAAGGAATTCAGAAATGCGGTCACAGCTATCAAATCTTCTGAGTGAAACGGCACTTGGTTTTCATAAAATTCCACATCATCAACAATCCTGTCAATTCAAAATCATGAAACGTGAACGATTATATAAATGGTATACAAATTAAAATTATTTGCAGATAGTACATGTACCATATTGATGCATGCAGTCTTCTACATATCTGAAAAGGTTAGAATGCAGCTCATCATGTAAGTGCAAGAATTAAGTTGTATCTGCAATAATTGCTGCCATATGTTATTATACAAATATTAACTGCTCATGAGTGTGATGGTAAAAATATACCATCCCGAATTGAAAGATAGATTGATCCATTTCACTAGCCGAGCAACACTGTACACTGAAGTTTTAATATACTATCAAACGGATGACAGTGATAGTAAAGACTATCAAACTGATGACAGTGATAGTAAAAATGACAAATGGTCACATATGTTACAATCTAACCAATCAAATGACTAGAATCTATGGATGGGTTATATAAATTTATTTAACACATTGTCACTAGAAAGCAAAAAATCCCTAAAAAGTTTGCCTCCAATTTGTTAATGGCTCTTGAAATGGTTTCAAGAGCCAATGACCAAAGACTGAAGTTTAGTTTGTAAATTGGTAGCTATTGCAGATAAGACTTTTTTGCACTAACAAGACAAGTTATTGATCTGGTGCAGGAGCAAAACAATATATGTAGCAAAATATTATTACAGTAGTGTTAAGCTTAAGCATAAGTGTAAACAGCATGTTTTCTGATATCTCTTGCAGTGAATGCTCTCCCAGAATTGCCTAATCAAATTTGTGAGTGGAATAGCAGGTTAAAACGTTGCTTAGCTAAATGTAGAGTGAGGAAAAAGATGATAAACTCATGAAAGCTCATACATTTTAAAGGAATTGTGGACAAGGGCATTTAAAAATGCAGTATCTTGTACTTAGGCTTGGCGTCCAAAGACATTCGCTCGCCTTAGAGACATTTGCTCTTGATAATCGCTCCGACTTATTCGATAAAACGGAGAGTGAATGTCACTCTAATTGCGTGAATATCGTTTAAATCTATGAAAGCAAATGTTAATTATGCATGTTGCAATGCTGTGATTATTAACTAAATAAATCCAGTTAATGTGTAGCGAATGTCATGATATTTGTTAAGCAAATGTCGCTTCCAATTTAACGAAATTTTCTCGATATGGTGTACGAATGTCACTCGGACAAGCAAATGTTTTTGGACGCCAAGCCTTAACATATTGGTAACACTGGAGGTTGAAGAAAGCTGAAGTAAAATGTGATAACATCAATTACTATCTATACTCTATAAACCTTGAAGTATGCAACAAGAATTCAGACTCTGTTACTAGATCAATAGCATATCCCTTGTATTTTACAACACTGTGAACTGGTGGGTTTGTATTGTGTAAGAGACTAGTAATGGTTGATTAGGATTGATTAAAACCAAATCACTGCGTATTAATACTTTTGAACATAAATGGTTATTAATAATAATTATAATTATCCCACTTATATAGCGCTTTTTCCAATTGAACATTGGGTCCAAGCGCTTATGATAATTATTACATTACCAATAGAATACGGTCAGCTGCCTTTTACAATGTCCTTGGTATCGATATACCATTAGACGGCGCTACTCGACTATATTCCTAGTAATTACCCATATAACGCTCGGGTCGACGAAGCAATGGAGACTAAATGCCTTGCCCAAGGGCATAACTCGTTGGCGCTAACGGGGCCGAAGCAATGGAGACTAATTGCCTCACGACCTACTAATTTTGAGTTGTGCGCTGTTCTGCTAGACCACACGAGTTCATGATTTTGGTATTATTTTTTTTGGCTAATTTTGTTGCTAACACATGGACAAACCTTGAATATAAGTTTATTTGTTACGTGGTTAATATTAAAAAAATGGGGACTAATTTATTTCCCTGTATGCTCATATTGGTTTATACAAGTTAATCGGCTGCTTGTTGCATACTTCAAGATTTACAGAGTGTATGCGACACAAGTCTAAATGCTGCATTTTGGAAGTCTCTAAAGATGTTAGATTTGCTTCTCATTGGGTCTAAAGTATATGATTTCTTGGATAATATTTTTGAAATAATGTTACTACACCTCTTGAATATTTATAAGTCAATACAGTCTTTTTATTGGTCAAGTAGCGGACACAAGTAAAAAGTATTTTTGACTACTTTTCCGCGTGTGCTTTAACACTCAAGTACAGCCGCGCGGGTATGCGTTTACGCGTTGCGCCTGTATGTTTTACACAGGGAAAGTAGTAAAAACTTCTGCATGGTACTACCGTATGGCTCACTGCAAAGAACCAAATTTGTTGACTTTTAGATTTATTTCTAAGTTATGTTTTGACTTTTTTGAGGTGTAGTAAAACAAATATAACATGGTTTATTTCGGAGAAGTATCGCAAAATACTGTCCCTAGGTATTGGATGATCGAGACTTCCTCGAGGCAAGAGGCAAGGTGAAGTCTCGATCATCCAACACCTCGGGGGACAGTATTATGTGATATTTCCCCTCAAACCCTACATGGCTATAATAATTTTTTTCCTTACAGTTAGAATTCAAAGATTTTATAATATGTAGCTGTAAAAGCACAAAAATACTTACGCGATTAGATAACCAGCCACATCACAAAATAAAACCAAAACAGAAAAAATTGGCTGCGATTCGACTCCAGCATTGAGATATTCTAGAAACACTTTGAGCCCTCCATGTGACCCCAGCTCTGCTATGAACCGCCATAATCTTGGCAGCAAAATATCTCTATAGCTTAAACCTGTGATAAAATGAGAGGAAAAATATGTTCAAATTCAATATAAAAATATTAGAGATGTTCACATTTAATTCTGGATTTATAACTGTGAAACAGCTAATTTTACAAACAATATTTTAATTTGCTACATTTTTTTGGTGTGCATGTATGATGAAACATCATTCAATTACTTTGGGACATTCTGTTATTGGGAGATTACATATTTTCAAAAGCAGATATCTGGAATTTTAATTTGCATTCAAAAAGGCTCCCCTTTTAACAGACCTACCAATACATATTTGTTTCCTTTTAAGGGTACAGTGAAAACCTTATTGTCAGAAATATTTTACGCAACTGATTCATATAAAAGCATACATTTCTAGATGTGGATTTGCATGTAGAAGATAATGGTTAGGTCAGTGTCAGTTTGGACCCAAATGTATAATTTTGAACCAAAGGTCCAAAATATTTGTAAACAATCTAACTAAATTTTGCAAAAATAAAAGTTGGACCTCTTTTACTTTTTAGAAACTAGAAACACATTCTAGGAACGCATTTCTCCAATTTTTGAATTTTGACTTGCTTTTTGAAATATTGCCAAACATAGGCTCATATTAGGCCCACAATAACTTTTAAAAAATATCATTTTGGGCCAATTTTGGGCCTATTTTTGGCAATATTTAAAATGTAAGTCCTAGACATGTGTTTCTAGACTCTAAAAAAATATCCAACTTTTATTTATACAATATTTAGTTAGGTTGTTTACAAATATAGTGGGCTAAGAACAAGGGTTTTTGGTCCAAAATCATACATTTTGATCTAGAACTGACTTAACCATCATCTTCTACATGCAAATTCACATGGCTTTAAAGGTGCAATTCATGATTTTGATGTGACAAAAACCTCACCTATTTTGTAGCTAAATAAAAAGATCAGTACAGCATAAATGAATGCTGAAAATTTCACTTTATTTCGACCATTCATTTTCAAGTTACAAGCTTTTCAACATTTGAAAAATCTCCATAGGCTACTGTGTTGTAATTATTGTCGGGCCCGAAAATAATTACAACACAGTAGCCTATGGTATATTTTCTCACTTTTTTTTTCAAAAATGCAAGCACATTTGAAAAAATGGTTTGGGGTATTGTAACATATATCAGTCAAGGATTCTTATTAGCTAAAAAACTCAATTCTGATAAAATGACCTTGAGGTTGAAAAGTGGATCATGAATTGCCCCTTTAATTGGCCGTTGCTGAGTTACAAAGCATAAAATATTTCTGAAAATGAGGGGTTTAATGTACGCTTAATGAAAAATATGGGGCTGTAAGTTTTGCTTTATGCCTCTAATTTGTCAGATGAATACAAGAGAAGTCCATAAAGTCTCAAAAATGGTGACCAATTAACAGCTACCTGAAAGATAATTGCATATCTTTTTAAAGGACGTTCTCGAACCTAGAGTTTTCAAATTAAACTTTTACATTTTCATCTTTTTTAAAATGTGAAGACACCAAGAAATTTAAAAAGGGGACTCTGTCCTTGCCACCATTTTGATTAGACTGCCATGTAAATCCTATGGGACGGCAGCCATCTTGGATTGTCGCTCATGGAGGGTAAGTTATCGTACCTCCGGCATTTTACGGCACTGCCTGCCTCACTTCGAGAGTCTTCGCAATGGATAAGTGGGAAAATGGGCGTACTTTGATCAGAGCAAGTCGCAATACACACTACTTGAAACGCAGACATAATTTGTGCATGAAACAAAATGCATACACTGTATATGCGTCAAGTGAAGATTTAAGCGATCTGCCTGGATATCGGGCCAAACTTCGAATATTTCCGACGGTACAATAACTCTTGCTTCATGAGCGACACAAGATGGCGGCGTATCCCGATTCCCCTATAAAAAATTCCTTGGAGGACACAGACAAGAGGAGACCAAGACAAACCTAACATCAATGCTGGTCCTGAACACTTACCAGTCAAAATATCCCGCCTAAGCTCCGTCAATGTGGCCAGCGTCATCTGATACATTTCACAGACCCTACACACTGCCAAAACTTCACTTGAAGAAAGACTTTTGCCACTCCGTTGGTTCCCAAGTTTGGCTGTACTCCGTTGTAATCTTTTCAAGAAGCTACCACCTGTGTATAATAATAAAT
>JXSR01S035080.1:67664-78083 GCA_000969725.1 Ophiothrix spiculata
CTTGTCTGGTACTTCCTCCAAAGTGATCATTTGGTGTTCAATCCAAACTTCATCATGGTGAGATGATTAAATCTGACTAAAACTCATGCATAGACCAACTTTAAGTTGGTTTATTACAAAAGCAAGTTGCAGCAACATTTGATGTTAGTGATACATGGTATAAAGGATGCCAAGGACAGGTGCATACAGAGATATTAGTCGCTATTTAATTAAGGTAAGTGATCGTTGTTTTGTTAATGAATACAAATAACTTATTCATCCATCATAATCAGTAGGATTGACACAGATACTGCTCAATTTTGTCACACGCTGTCTGTGACGCACCTGCTAAGAAAGTGGAATTACTCCACCATAAAGCAAACTCTTGTTACAAATTTGGTGTCATTTTAAAGAGGAGATTGTTATCCAATCAAATAATGCATCAAATAGACGAAAAAGATTCAAACAAATGAGATATAAGCGGTTAAAAAAAGTTTCCAAACTTATTTTGAGAAGTTTATATGAAGACATACCTCCAGGCATCTTGAGTAGGTTCCATGTTGCCGTGTCCGTGAAAGTCACAATCATGTGCAAGTACAAGGTCACTAATTTGACATCTGTGGGTGAATCAGGCTGAAAACAACAAATAGAATCCAAGAGTTAATATGTGATAAAAGCGTTTTCACAAGGTGGTTCGGCAAGTGTACTTTAGGTCCCATCCAGAATTTTAGGGTTAGGGTTTAGGGTTAGTGTTAGGGTTAGGTTTAATTTAGGGTTAGGGTTTAGGTTAGGGTATAGTTTTTGATGGGACCTAAAGTATACTTTTTCCGGTGGTTCTTTGGTACAAACTAAAAGCAAATTTCTATCTGGTGAAGTTGCAGCTAAGGGATCCCTTCAAAACTCCACCGGCGTTTGACCGCCCGGAACCGACGGTTCTGGCCGGTTGCTATTGTTCTGAACAATGGCTACCGCCCAGAACCGGCGGTTCCGGGCGGTCATCCGCCGGTTGAGTTTTGAAGCGGCCCCCTTACTGATTGTATTGTACAACTATGTTTAAAATCATTTTGCTCCTTACAAATGCTAGCATGATACGTCTTGTCATTTCAATTTCAACTCAATACAAATGGTAAGGGAACTTGGTGACAATATACCAAATTGGTACAAGGGAAAACTACTTTACTGGCACATATTCATTTAATGTACCGATACATAGGGTTAAAGCTGGCTTCAGAGTGTCTGTCATGGTGGTCGTACGACCAGCGTGACGT
The DNA here is from genome assembly GCA_000969725.1 of Ophiothrix spiculata. Taxonomy (NCBI): domain Eukaryota; kingdom Metazoa; phylum Echinodermata; class Ophiuroidea; order Amphilepidida; family Ophiotrichidae; genus Ophiothrix; species Ophiothrix spiculata. The sequence continues at coordinate 68,912 of JXSR01S035080.1, forward strand.
CAACAATTTTTAATGCGCAAACTCGACCTTGTCGCATTTGGAAATTTTTGTGGCAGGCACAACAAACCGATACATCGAATACCCTGTCGTGATGGTCACAACGACACAATATTCTTGAGTTGGATTAAATTCAACTTTTCTTGCTACAGACCAACGCAGCAATATGCAAATATGTCGTGGTACATTACAATAACTTAAAATTGCAAATGCTTGGTTATCTGCCGCATCGAAAGCTACTCTGAAACCACCTTTATGGTGTAGGTTCCGATCACATTTTCATCCCCCAAGGCTCAACCGGAAGTAGTATATTTTTGATGCCAAATGAAAGTCCGTATTTTTCTGATTATGAATCCAAAATTTCACCTCCAAATTCTTTATAGATATATAGACATAGATTTACAACACAAAATGTAAAATTAATTGGTACACCTACTTTCCATTTCTTTTAATTTACATAACCACTTGATCCCCTCTCAAGAGAAAACAAGACACAAGCTAAGGTTGAAACCTTGCACAATGCATTTCAGAGGTCAAGGTCAATCACTTTAAAGTAAATTATACACATACTAAAATAGGAATCTACACATTTAATGTGCAACGTCCATTGTTCTCTGTACGTTCATATGCCACAAAGATTCCCCAACAATTCAAAAATGGGATCAACTGGCTTTTTAGATTATTGTACAAAGGGAACATTTTCTTGGATATAAATCGGTAGAGTTCTGACTAAATCTTACAATATTATGAGGCAACAATGTTCCAAAATTCACATAGCCACAATAGAATCACCTCAAGTTTAAAATCTTTCTGAGAAGTTGACATTGGATTTGTTAGGACATATTCACAAATAAGCGTTTAATTAGAGAAAAACAAAGTAAGCCAACTCAATGTGGGGAGGATAACAACATAAGCCTAATGTCTTAACGATTAATAGACGTCTCTTTTATGGATTATCAGTTTTATCTGTTTCTTGTTAATTGCTGCTTGGTGAGTTTGTTATATTTTTGTTTGTGCATATATTAGGCCTTCAAAGTTATTTTATTTTATTTTTTATTTTCAATATTATTTTTTTCTAGACATTAAGCTTATGTTGCTATCCTCCCCACATTCAGTTGGCTTACTTTGTTTTTCTTTAATTATTTAATTGTACTCTAAGTAACCTTCTGTATCAAATTTGATCCTGTTTTGTACCTTGTCCGTTGGATCTACTTTATATTTATATTTTTTAAATAAGCGTTTAGGCATGACTATTTTCCCACTCCTAATCCACTCACAAGCCGATTCCAAGTATAAATGCAATTAGAAAGTGCCTTGCTTGTGACTAAAAGTGATTTCAAGTCACTCGCATTGTGGGTTTCTACGCTCACAAGCCATTAGTATTAACGCACAAGTTGTGTTCATATTTAAATGCTAATGCTAAGTTGGCTTGCTCTTGAGCCGCTTATGACTTGCATGAGTAGTCATGACTATAGACAAATTAACATTTATTGGACAATTTAAAAAATCCATGGTAGGGTTTCATTTATAAACAATGGGTCCCTGCACTCTGGATTTTTGTTTAAACTGTCCAATACATTTTTATTTTGCCTATAAAATGTGTGAGCACAGCCTTACGTATGAGTAAAGTTACCTTGAGTTGCTTAAGTTTCTTACAGCATATTGTCAGGATTTCTTTGAGTTGTTGTAACCATGGTAACACAAGATTCTTGTTGATAGCTAATGAGACATACCACACCTGTAATAGAAATAAAATATCAATGAAAAATCCTGATATCAGACCTCCCCTTTTCAGATATATGTTTCACAATCAAAAGCCCCATAGAGCCGTTAGAGCTCCTATATTTAAACCATCGTAGCCTGAATTGGCCCTAATGTTTATACAAGACAAAACACTTTATAGTACCAGAATTTCATGCACACCCAATTTGGGCACCACAAGAACTTCAACTTGAGCCCTTCCGTACAGCTAAATGAGCTAATTTGATTTGTTTAAACTTTTATCAACTTATGCGGCTACCTACCTTTGCATCTTTAGGAGATTCCATGGATTTCAAGATATATCTGCATAATAATTCAAATCTCTGTAACAATACACAACAAGTGTGAAAATTGAATAAAAATCAAATAATTCAGATCTTACTGGGTCTGATTAATCTATCTATTTACTAATTTAGTGTATACACATTAAATTCAAGGTATGTTTCTAAAATGTGGTCATAGCAGAAAATTGGAAACAACTTCTGATACGAGGCAAGCGAAAACATGTGCCTGGAGAAACCTGTGATTCGACAAGCAAAATTCATGTACCACCATAGCAGAATGAAGCAATGGACCAAGCTCCTTTGATCAGTCTCTGCAAAATATATAAAATTGTCATGTGAGTGCAAGAAAGTTGTATCTGCAATAGCTGCTATTTTACATAAATTTGAATTGGTCATTGTAGAATGTCCAGTCTTAGGTTAGTAGCTCTTGAAATGTGTTTTCAGGTGATGGTGTCACCTGGAGAACCTTTTCAAGAGCCACTGACATATGGGAGAGAAATTTTGAGGGATTTCATATTCTAGTGACAAGTTGTAAAATAAATATAACTTACGGCAGCCATTGTAGATACAACTTTCTTGCATACACATGACAAACTTTTCCTACTGTCTGGTCACAGACAAATTTAACAAACTAAAACATGTGGTCCTTCAGTTCCAAATTTTAGGCTATTTTGCTTAGATCTATGCCCTTTGGCAGGTTATTCATCTTTAGTTGCTTATATTTGCTATCATGTTATGTAAGAATATCCATAAAAATCATGAAAAACGAGATGCACTGTTTTGCCAGGTGGTGATCTGTCTGGTTTTGTAAACAGGCCTGTAAAAAATTAACAATTCAGGAAGCTCAATGTCGAGAAATTGTGTGATTCAGAGGGGGAAAAACAAAGAAATACATATAAATATTAAAGGGAAATATGTTAATTGGATGTAAAATTCGCATTTCATATTGCTAATGAAATGAGACAAAATAAATGCACTTGCGGTAAATTTTGATTGCTGTCCAATTCACTCGGCCCCTACATGTACAAGCTTCATCATGAATTGGATGCAACAAAATTGAAATGTCTCAATGATGCAATGATTTTGTCCCATGCATTTCACTCACAATATAAAACATGCATTCATTAACCCTAACCCTGGCACACCAAACTGCTTAGAATACTACACAACACAGAAAAACAGGCAAGCTATTCATGATCAGTCCTAGCCCATACACCAAAACCTACAAGGTTTGTGTGTGAGTCATGCATGACTTGAACTTGAACCTGCCAGGAGTGTGCTTGTCATCTTACACCATGCAGTTCAGGATACAATGCTGTATGCTTAGAAATTTGTATTGTCATTGTATTGTCCAGTAGGGTTAGGGTTAACCTATTCACACAAGTTCACTCTTACCATTGTAGAGTTTACTATCACCTTACCTTATTGTCTCTACTTTCATTATACACATAGAGGAACTTCTTGATAGCAAAAAATACATCAGCAGCTGAAATGGACAAGAAAAACAACACAACATTATCACAGTTTTAAGTAATCTGGAATTGATTTCACTAATGTTTACGATGCATTGTTAACTTATCGTAAGCACCCGAATACTTTGTAGATGCATAATAACAATCATATTTATTTATATTAATGATTCCATATTCCATCATTGATTTACAATACATCCATAAAACATTTTGATTAAACTTTATGGTCTGTATGTTCAAAGGAGGTGAGTTAGACCTGGTTTAAGTGAAATTTTGTATAACAGGTAGGCCTAAATATAATCCCTTCGTCCAATATTTTCATATTTTATGTTGTTTATCAGATTTGAAGCTGAATCTTTAATTTTGAAAGTTGTTGAAGTTCAAAAATGCTATGTACACTAAAATTTTTGACTTAAACCCGGTCTTATTTTAAACCTGGTCAAACTATCCAGGCTAATTACCTACAAACTCCATATGTGAATTCTGATCATATGAAATGAAGGGCACTCTTCATTTTTTTTTTGTGAATTTTTGATTTTAGCATTATTGTATTGCTACTTTGGTGAGCTCATAGCCTTTGTTCAAGGCGTTGTATATTGTATACTGTAATGTATATATCGCCCTCTACAATAGCTTGCAGATACAACGCCTTTGCGCATAAAATCAAATTGTTATAATCTCTTTGAAACTTATCCTGAATGTGAAAGTAAAAAAATACGGAATTTTGCAAGGAGTGTTATAGCAAGGCTAGAGAAATCCGGGAAGTGATATGGATCAGGAAGCGTGCTCCGAACACCATGAAAAGAGACGAGGGGGCCCACTTTCTATCTCGTTTATATGATAATCTTCTGACGTCATCATCTTACAACACGTCATCTAGTGACGGATGTCAGAAGAAATCCAACAGACCAAATCAGTTCTGAAGAAGTACTCTGCCCATAGAGTACGAAACGTCAATGTGAGTAATTTTACTATTTACTTTGGTCTTGATAAGATGAACTTTCAATTTTAATGTTTCTAATAAACCAGATGAACTTATTTAAGAAATTTGTACTAGTAACCAATTGCATATACAGATCAAGGCATAAGGACTCATTTTTGCAAGGCAAAGGAAGTACCACTGCCTCATCTGCATTAAATCTTTGTTAAATGATATGTACCGCATGAAAATATTCTTGTCATTTGACTGGTTGACACAGCATTAGACTGTTAAAAATATTTGGCATATTGTTCAACATCATGGCTGGGCAATTTTACAATAAAAACGTAATATTGCCCTGGCGTGACATCACCGCAGGGCAATATACGCTTTTTACACATCCTACACGCCTGAGAACATTTGTCATGTGAGTGTAAGAAAGTCGTATCTGCAATAGCTGCCTTACGTCATAAATTTGGATTGCAAACTGCATGACCTCCAGTCTTGGGTCGATATTCGGTGATCTCAAAACCATGAATATGCCCTCAGCTTTGCTTTGGGTATATTCATGGTTTTGAGATCACCTCTGGAAAATAATTTAAATTATATCATTCATAAATATATTATTGTTCATTGATTGGTTAAAAGCTGGTCACATGATGATAAATAGTACCACTATTTCGAGAGAAAACAAAACAATTCTATATTTGAGGGAGCGAGATACTATTTTTGAGTGAGATAGGCTACTATTTCATGTTTAGCCTCATCCCCAAGGGCAGCGTTACTCAGCGCAATTGAATTCTACGGCGCTGAAGCAAGGAATCAGAAAGGTGCATTATGATGATTATACAGCAAGAAATCGATGCCATCTAACTTTTAAGTATCAGGTATGGCATTTAACCAATCAATGAACAAAAAATATATTTAATAAATGATATAAAACAAATATTTAATGATCTTATTCGGGATCTAAAGTGGAATTTATTGGTCCCCTTGGTGAACTGGAGGGCGTGAGGTACTATTTTCCCTCGACCTTCGGTCTCGGGAAAATAGTACCTCACACCCTCCAGTTCACCTCGAGGACCAATAGATTCCACAAGATCCCTCATTATCATTAAATATTTGTATACTATTGCACTCTGGGGCATTCGATATTTGTATACTATTGCATACGCTGTGGTTTTACCTGGATAAAGCTGAATGTTGCATGTTGTATTTGTTGTCTTGATTTGATCATTATTGAAACCAAGAAGCTCATCAAAGTCTGTCAGCAAACCTTTGATGAATCTCCTTCTACACAAGAAGCCTCGCACAATAGCCTGAAAGTAGAAGTTTTAAAAACAAGGGGAACATTATTACTAGCAATTTACATAGGCCTATAGACCTTTTTCAAACAGCGATCAGAAAACTTTGGAAAACATGGTCAGGTGCCACAGCAGTTGTAGTCGGCAGATGACAATGAAAACAAAAAATGATAGTACCGCAAAAGTGCATGATATGATAAAAACGGCAACGTTCGTCGTTGTTGGAATCATAATGTAGAAGTGTCAAACTTTGTCAAAAGATGAGGCACTGAGGAACTGTTTATTTCCAGAAACGATCGGAAAGCTTTCGGGTATCTTCGGAAAAGATCGGTTTGAAAAGGTCTATAGGTGTGAAGGTATATTCAGCATTCAACATGAACAAAATATCTTTGTTGTTCACTAGACAACCTTGCTAATGTTTTAGGCTCTCTGCAAAATTGTCAAGTCTGTAAATGTATGTAAACTTTGGATAACGCAAGTAAGACCATGTATTGCTATTTGCTAAAACCGAACATAGCATACGTTGAACAAGTCAATCTTATGTGAATATTATGGACAGCTTCTACATTTTGGCTGATTTTGACGTGTGGACTTAGTCTGAAGATGGTCTGCATTTCCCATGACTTGACACTAAGTCAAGTCATGATACCAGGACTAACTTGCACCCACATTGCAAAGTTAGTGTGCGCAATGATGGACCAATGTTGGCCAACATTGGGCCAACTAACTTTGCTATCTGGGTAGATGTCTGGACCTGAGCTTGTTTTGTTCAAGTTCACCACTCAAGGCCAGCCCCAAATCAGACAGATCTTCCACTTTTGAAAAATACATCGACCAGGACTTGAGAAGTGAACACCATGATCCGTCCCTGCCTCACACTTTGATTTTAAAACGATAATAATGGCACCGCGCATAATTCAACCTAAAATTGTGTAATTTTAAAGCACCTAGACTCTTACCAATATTTTCACAAGAAAACGACCCAGGACTAATGCTAAGGTACAAGGAGTGACAATCATTGGAACTATATGGGCATATGAAGAGCCAATTCTCACAATAAATATCACTCAATTGACCCAATTGATACTATCCTCCCCCTTCAAATTTCAAAACATTGCTCAAATTGTAAAAAAAATGGATACCATTTTTTCGGAAAACCATCTATGAGATTGTGTTCCAACCAAGGCCCACGTCACACATCCTGTTCAAACAATATTAAAGTGACAAGACAACAAGACCTCAGCATACTTGCCAACATTTGAAAACTGGAAGGAGGGACAAATGGGCACATTTTTGTCCAAAAAGAGGAACATTTCCAATTTTCCTATATATTTATATTACTATAGGGTGAGTTTTACAAAAAGAGGAATGGATTGGTAAAAATTTCCTTTTTCTTTTGCCCAAAACAGTTGGCAAGTATGCCTCAGGCTCTAAAACAAGGTGCAAGGTTATTTTTATAGCATAATCCACAACAAGCAGGCATCAAAATACAAGAGGGCGAAGGGCGAGTCGCCCCCTATTTTTATTTTTAAAAAGCCCCCTTTGCAAAGGTGGAAGAGGGCAAAAAAATTACAATCGCCCCCACTTTTAAAACTTAAAATGAAGTTTAACTGCCAAAAATGTGGATCATGTTCACGATTTAAATATATTAAGCAACAATATCCCAAGTAAAAAAGTAGCCCCCAAGTAGCTCAAAAGAGCCCCCTTGAATGAAAGTCAGAGGGCAATTTTTATTTGCTGGGCTCTCCCTAAAGAAAAAAATTATTTTGACCCCTGACAACAAGTCTATGCCGGTACTTTCAATCTTATAAAGACTCCAAAAAAAGCATCGCCTCACCTCAAACAAATGGCGCCTACGTCAATACGAAATTCGCAAATGTAATTTGAAGTTTGTGTGAACAAGCGCTGGAGTTTCAGCTTTCATTTGTCACCCTATTTTTGACAATTGACTGAGAAGCACCGAAGTTATGAACTTTTAAAACCCTCGAAGTCGTTTTTTAGAAGTTGCAAATTTCATTTTTCGCACCTTAAAAACCAGTAAATAAGGATCAATATGAGAGGTAAGTGAGTTTGGTCAATTAAAACGCGGTCTTTCAAAAGCATGCGTCATTGGTGTCTTAGAATCATCCATCCAGATATTATTTTTTCGATAATTTTTATTAATAATAAGAACCGAAGAAACAGCATTCAAGTGGTAGGCAATGGCATTGCTAGCATTAAAGAAACGGCGCAAGTACCTGACCACATTAGAGGACGAATAATGGTGCACCATTTGTTTTTATTAAAGGTTAGTATAATTGTCTACCATACTAAATCCTTGTTACTGGAGTGAAACTTACTGTGTGATGTCTATGGAGTGAACCAATATTTCCACAAAATTTTATGTTTCCGCTCTGATTCATTAATATTTACTTACAATAAATATGAAAGACACATTTTTGAACAATATATCAAAGTAAGGGGTTGATACAAAAATTAATTTAGCTGAAAATGCAAATTTTGTAGACTTTTTCATTGACCTTCAATGCAATGTTTCACGCCACAGAGAGAGTAACATGGAACAGCCTCAATTGACCAATCAGAGGACAGGATTCTATTCTTTGACATCACTGTCAGTCATGTTGTCAGTGCGTCCAACAGAATTATACTATTACTAAAGTCTCTGCCAAAATTCCTCGGACAAAATCAGTCACGTGACCATCAATTGCAGGGCACCGATCGCGTTTGTAAACAATTGGCCCAGTACTCTGGATCTTTTTTTACATCGTCTGAAGAACTGTGACGCCGACTTTAATATTTGCTGTTGATTGTGAACGGTGTTGCACACATCATGTCCTGTGGTTCGTCTGAAGAACTGTGATGCCGACTTTAATATTGGCTTTTGATTGTGAACGGTGTTGCACACCTCATGTCCTGTGGTTACTGGTAATGATGTAATTTAGGACCCTGTTCATAATAAGGAACAAAAGTCACTAATTCATCAAGCTAAACGAACCAAAGAAGCTAAAATAGTTAAAATGTTATCTAGACAACAAGGTAAATATTTTGGAAGGAGGGCAGGGCTTCGAATAAAGAGGGAAATTATGGGGTAAAACAACAAGGTTAAAACAAATCGTAAAAAGTACTAAAACTGCCGATTTTTGTCAGGATTTTTGTCTTCAAACACCGCTGAAAATGCTTGCAAATCTCAGAAAACTCACCTGTATCGATGAAGCTCTGTTTCCGTTCATCCAAAATAATGTTTAAATGTCTGAGGGTTGCCAAGTTTCAATCAATCAATCAATTAATCAATGATACAAGTACTTGCATAACATGCATACCCCACGAAGGAGTCTGTTCATACAGGGGACCCACGGCTTTACGTGACTGTCCAACCACGGAGCAAGTAGAGTAAAGTTTCTTGCCCAAGGAAACAAGGAGACGAAAACCGCCCGG
>JXSR01S035080.1:113826-125529 GCA_000969725.1 Ophiothrix spiculata
TTTTCATTCAGAATTTTTCTCATGGTGATTGATTTTTAAGAATGGTGTAAACTTTCATTCTGAATGAACATTTTTCAACGTACAATTTCACCATTGTGTAAATCATAACCATCATTGTAAGAAGAGATTAGCTTACTATGAATAGATCTAGGCCGTAGAATCAATATCAAACATAAGTAAGCACTTGTAAATGTGCAATGGGGTGAAAAATAGGTCTCTATTTAATACATTCTTCATAATGTGATATTTAGAATGAAAATTCTCATTCAGAATAAACAGTTTACTCCATTCTTAAAAACCAATCACCATGAGAAAAATTCTGAATGAAAATGACTACAAAAATGACAAGTATATCTAGCGCTTTAGTCTCAATAATTTATCTTTCTTTTCTAAAAATGTAAAAAAAGTTTTAAAAAATTACACCAGTTTTAAAGTATATTTTGAATATACCCTTGAAGCATTATATCAAAGACCAAAAACATCAGGAACATTTATCAGACACGTTGTGTTTCACCAAGTCCATTTTTTACTGCAAACTTTGAGCTCTAAATCTGACCTTGTTTATAGAAAATGGGGTCCTGAAGTTTTGACATGGGCATTCTGGCTCTATAAAAGGTTTCATTGATAAATATACAGAATTTAAGTTTTACTAACACTTTTGGCGAAACAAAACCAAGACAGAAGCAATGACATGCCAGCCTGCCAGGCCAGCCAAAAGCTTTCAAATAAACTGTCAAATAAAAATCACAGAAATTTCAAAGATTTTGCTTTATGTTGGAAAAATAATCTTACCAAAAATTGATAATGCTGCTCTCCTGGGGTGATATCGCCTACAGGTGTAGCCATGGCAACCATATTTTTTGTGCCCATTTCAACCATTGGTGGCAGGAAGTAGGGTCTGGAATAGTAGGCACGAAGAGCTCGGACTGATTCAATGTTACAATTGTCCCTATTGTAAAAAAAATAATACATTCACATTAATTGAAGTGAATGCTATTTAGAGATGCAATAATAGGTGCTTCACAACTCATATGCCCTCTTTGGTCATAGCGATTGTGTTAAATTGCGAGTCAATTTTTACCCGCAACGGCAGATTAGCTCATGCACAAAGCTACTTAGTTATCAAAAATAAGTAAACAACTAAGCCCCAGAGGACAATAGTTACTAAAAACAAATATATTCAGTATTACGTTATGGTTATTTATGCTAGGACCACAATAAAACATCGTATATTAAATTAAATTTATTCATTTTCATTTTTTCTGGCTGAAAAGTGGTGCGGCCAAAGCCAACAGTTCCGACGCCCCTGTACAATATGATTTGATTAAAGCCTTATTCATTTTTATCTAATGTTTTGATCAATAAAAAATAAATAAATGCAGAAAATTTCACTGAATTATGACCATTTATTGTCAAGTTAGAAACTGCACTGGGTCAGACTGTAATTAGAAATAACACACAAACAATCCTTTGCACTGTTCGTGTTTGATACATAACCCTAACAGAACAAAATCTCACTAAATTTCACTTTAGAAAATCACGAAAACTTGCCAAGTCCAGATACTTAAGGTCCCATCAAAAACTTGACTCTAACCATGACCCGACCCTAACTCATTAAACCATGACCTAACCTTAACTCACTAACCATGATCCGAACCTAACCCTAAACATACTCACAGGCCCATAGCCAGGATTTTCAAAGAGTGGATCTTTTGGAGGAAAAATGTTGGTTTTGGTCGACCCTTAACTAATTTTAGTGGTTTTGAAAAGGGACATGCCAAGAAAAAAAGGTTTTCAGTAGTTTTCCACGCATTTTGTGTATTTTTTTTTAAAGAAACGACCTACATTTACATGTTTTGGTGCTTTAGGTATTTTTAGTGGATATTAAGGGAATTTTTGTGGACCATTTTAGGGGCTTGACTGAAAGGGGGGGGGGGGGGTTGCCCCCCTCACCCCCACTGGCTATGGGCCTGCATACCCTAACCCCTAGCACTAAAATTTGGATGGGACCTAGCATATACTTGGGCCCAATAATAATATAGATAAACCTTGCCTAAGGGGACAAGCTTTGGTTAAATAATGAGTGACTAGAGTTGGTTAAGGATGACAGATTTTTCACCAAATGAGTAAAGTGGCTTTAAAGTTTCCCCCCTCGATGGGGGGTGGGGGGTGGGGAGGTAAAAATCCTGCAACTTACCAATAAATGTGGAAAGGTGTGACATTATAATCCCTGATTTTGATAAACCGATGCCCTGTTGCTGTCTGGTAATTGCAAAGGTTAAATTTGCTAAGCACCTTGTCAGTATGATAAAGCTGAAACAAAACAAAGGAAAGAAAAAAATGATATAAAGCCCAGTTCCCAGAAAAGATATATTTGGTGAAGCAAATTTTATAAAGCCAAGTTCCCCAAAACAAGTGCAGGAACTCCGAATCATGAGGTCGCGAGTTTGAGCCCCGCTACGGCCAACGGGTTATGTCCTTGGGCAAGACATTTAATCTCGATTGCTTCGTCGACCCAAGCGTATTGGGGAGCTGTTAGGGGAATATTACAATCTAAGTTCTGATAGGTCAGCATCAAAAGATTGCGATCTAGTTGAGGTGAGATGGTTGTGACGATTTCCTAATAACAGCGTAATAATAATGTACAGCGCATTGGATGTTTGATTGCAAAGTTACATCCAAATTGATAAGAATTGTGTTATTATTATTATTATTATATAACAAGATAGCCAAGTTCTCACAAAAGCAGAGACACTTGAATAAACCAAGTCCCTACAAGAATGCAACTGTTGCGAACATCTTGACTTTCCATTCGCAGCTCATCGTGAAAGTTCTGTTTTGATTTCCTGAAAAAGGATGATACTAACTGAGGGATGAACACCTTAGCTATCATAGTGAACTGCAGATCAGGCTGCGACAAATCCCATATCCGATTTATTAAACCTCGATTGTACCGGGTTTTGTAATTTTTTTTTGAAAAAACTCTTTCTGGTATTTTTACTGAACATTTAATAAACTGAATTCTAAATTTTTCATTCAAAATATTACTTGAAAATATGTTGATTTAACCCCTCCAGTTCGGACAACTTTACCACGGCAGATGGTGTATTTCGATCAGGACTTACTACGGTAGATCGACCGGTGTATTTCGATTAGGTACTGGGAATAAATGACAGTGGGAAATTTTGTATAGTATTTTGTTCCTTCGATCATCGACCGTTCATCTGATGCAGCCGATCTCATTTCCTGCCTGCACGGTCGATAAAATTTCAACCAAATTTCGGGCAATTTTCGGCAGGTTTCAGGCAAGTGATTTGCACTGGTGGCTTCCCGACAGGGCTAGTAAAAAAAAAAATGTTGGGCCTGGCTCAGATTACTTTATTTTGAGATCAACTCACTGGAATGACCAACTTCAAGGTCTTATAGGATCATGGCAATTACCAAGGCAATTACTCCACCATTTAGGCAACTCCCTTGATTATATTGGCAAATTCACCCCACACCAAAAGAAAAGAAAAGCAAAAAAAAAAAAAGAAAAAGAAAAGGAAAAGGAAAAGGAAAAGAAAAGAAAAGAAAAGAAAAGAAAAGAAAAGAAAAGAAAAGAAAAAGGAAAAGAAATGATAAAAAAAGAAAATAACAAATTGTAAAATAAGCAATTTTGAGGGCAAACATTGTCATGAAAAAACGGTTTTCTTTAAAAACTTTTCTGTGGTCATTTAAAATTATAACACATTATGCAAACCCATTGTCAAAACGTGGAAGGTCCATCTGTCCCTATATGGTGTACATATCTCACTTATTAAGATATGCATCCAAAGTTATTTGTTCACCCTAAACACATTCGCTCAGGCTTATTCACGCAATTGGAAATTCTTATGATTACAATGTGTGTGAATATTGTATAATCAATACAAGAAAAAATACCTCTTCCTGTCAGAGCAAATTTTTTTTAGCAGGGATTCAAAGTGTGAGCACATGTCTCTTGGGAAAACATTTAAGGTACCTTAAAGGGCATGGCCCGATTGCCTCAACTTTTTTTCAAACTTTTTGAGATTTCGGTACCAAAATGTTATATTTTTCTTATAACAAATGTGAAATTTCAAGGCTGGGTTATATTCCGTTTTGGTGATATATATGAAAATGTGTCTAATTATGGTAACCATAATCAATTTTACACAGCAACGTATAGGCGGTTCTGAAATACAAAATTGCTCATACAATCAAAAAGGTTTGACGGATTCAGCTGAAATTTAAAACTTAAACTTCTTGAGTTGTCATCTTTCATATGACATTGAAAACTAAATTTTGAAAACTTGGACCAAGCTCCTTTAAGGGTCCCAAAATGAAAATTGATTTTGTTATTCTCATCTGAAAGATTATATTTTAAGCTTTAAAATGACACCTTGCTTTTGGTTATTGGATGTTTGATTGCAAAGTTACATCCAAATTGGTAAAAGGCAACAGGTTGATTCAGAAAACTATAGTTCTGAGAAAATCAAGTTTAAAGTTTCTGTACTGGTAGAACTTGAATAGAGAAAGGATTGTAATCTCGGTTTTTAAAACATTTGTCTTATGTTTTGGATGTTGGAACCTGATTAATATGATGGAATATACACTTCAAAGGTAACGTTTCTGATGAAATTAGAAATTCGACCTTGGACGATATTTTGTTCTATGCTCAGCTTTAATGGCCCGTATCTTGTAATTTACTATGCTGACCGTAAGGTACCTTTTGAAATGACGGGTCACGAATGTTTTTAGACACAAACCCTAAAGCTACGTTCAAGCTCACATACCTGTTTTATGTGACCTATGGTGAATTCCTGCGATGCTTTCCATTGCTTGACTGCATCAGTTATTACAACAGGTAAATTATCAAATAAGTACTCGTCACTCATGGTTGCATGGCTGATGTTATTGCGGCGATCTATGATGTCATAATCTTCACACACCTACAACGACAAAGTAAAAGTTATAATAATGGGAGTCAAATTCAACATATATTAAGTGTGACATGTGGAATGTGGAATTGGGAACAGGAGTGGATCCAGGAGCTTTCAATAGAGTGGGTGCCATTTTCAGGACCAAAATCATTAAAAAGCGGCATCACTTCAGAGCCCACTCAGAGTCAGACGCTGCTTTGTAAACATAACGGGTGCGCCCCCTCTAAAAATCCGCTCCTGGGAAAATAAATAATTCAATGAATGAACCATGGATTAAAGAAAGTACTGATAGCAAACAGATCTATTGGAATCTAAAAATTTGGCTACCTTATACCCTGGTCACATAACCTTGCGGCAAGTTTACGATGTGTTTATGGCGTCATAGCAGACACCGATCGGACACCGGCCGGTTGTTAACCTGAGTCCGACCAGCGTCTGTGAGCCGTAGAGCACCGTAAGCATGCCGCAAGAATTTAATTCTGAGTTAAAACCTTGCGGCTTGTATACGATGTCTTTAGTTATGGTCTCATAACCACCGGCGTCCGACCAGTGTCCGACCGGGCATCGCAAGCATTCACCGGTGTCATACCAGCGTTGCGGCTTCTTGCGGCTTATGTGACCAAGGTGTTAGGAGATTGCGCTACGGTAGTCCGATGCTGCGTGAATGCATGAGGACCCAACACTACATTCTGGTCGCGCTAAATTGCTTGATTATAACACAATACACATCTTACATTTTGCCACTAATTTGTGCATAGGCAAAGAACCAAAAAGAACCGCTTTTTTTGGCTCACTCTTATCGAAAGACCCCTTATTTTTACCAACTGTCACTCAATGACCCTCTATTTTTTAAACTTCCTTGTCACTAAAACAACCTTTGTCTTTGTCACAAACCGTTTTCTTAATTTGATGTAATTTTTGAAAATTTTGTAAAATTCGTTGAAAATTTTGCAATCATCGTAGAAAATTTTGGCCACTTTGACCCGGAAAGACCCTACTTTTTGGTGAATTTTGCCCAAAGACACCAATTGTTTTGCACTTTGACACTGGAAGACCCCCTTTTTTGACCCAATTTGTCACTGAAAGACCCCTACTTCCAAGGTGCTTGGTGGCACTCGTTCGTCACTTCCATATATGAGTAACCCCCCGGGGCAAAGAATAGCCCTTACAAGCTCAATAGTTGCAATTCTCAGTCAAAGTACCGTCTGTTGCCAGAGTACGGAATGAACAGTCTGCAAGCAATGAGCGAGTCAGATAAGGCCAAAGAAAAAAAATAGTCTGTCTCAGCTTCCCGCGCGCATAGCTTTAAAAAAAATCAAAATTTAGCACATTTCTTTTTTTTTCTTTTAGGTTTTTGAGAGATTTTCAGTTTTTTATCTTTTTTTCCTACTACTGGAAAAAAGGGTAAATAAGAAAAATGCAATGTTCTTTTTTCAAATGTATGCTTGCTCAATTGTATTTCATGTTTTCTATTTTGTATACTATGTAACTTTGTTGTACTTTATATCTTGCATATCCAAATAATAAACACACCAACAAACATAAAAAAAAATTAGGGGGTATTTCCGCATCCGCGTAGCCCTTTTTTACTAAAAAAAACGCTAGCGCTTAGGGTTTTGACCTTAAGTAAGCCGAGACAGAGTTCTTTTTTTTTGGCCTAACAACAATTCCAAGTGACGGTTTGCTTATCTGTCAGACATCTGGATCCGGATCATCATACAAGGGTGTGAGAGTCAGGTGATAAAAAATGCTGAAAAAAGCTGAAAATATATCAACAAAATGCCCAAAACAGGCTGAACATGAAAAAAGCTTAAAATTATGAACTCTTGAAAGCAATAAACAAGCTGAAATCAGCTTAAAAGCTGAACTCTCACACCCCTGATCATCCTTCCATAAAGCAGCAAAACTGCATTACAATATATATGATGGTGTTAAAAACAGTAAAAGCACTATCTATTGTTGTTGGATTTAATTTGTGAATGGGTTTCTGTAGCAAATACGCGGCGGACTCTGATGCAAGCGTATATTTTCAAGGTTGTTTGTACACTAATGACTCTGAGGATGCGTTAAATCCAACAACTATATAGTGAAATCAAATTTCCAAAGAAATGTTGAACTGGCAATTTTTAACATGCTTTTTTTTTAAAATCACACATTTCATCAAAATTTGACATTTATAACCAACCATGTTCAGCATTTCAATCTGCCTAAAACAAATCTTCTTTACCGTTTGATGAAATAATGAAGTTGCAAAGATAAAGCAATTGAAACGGGATTGGGTTTACACTGCACTGCAGCCAAAGGGTGATTAAAGCTCTTCCCATAACACACAGCAACATTTCAGTAAACCCAATGGAATGTTCACTAAGGTCACTCCATAGAAAGCATTCATTTGTGTGGTAAATATTCTGAATTTACTCTTTTTCAAACTGTATTTTGGGAATGAAAAACTGTCGGTGTGAGATTTGTTTACATTGATATCAAGCTGTGATTATTCCCTTTCTGAGGGTCTTTTTTATTCACACTTCGACAATATAATAAATTTTCTATAGCAAGTTTTCCATCAGTGATTTTATCATATAAGTCTTTGGCAGTTGGATCACTCAGTGGGTTGTTTATATGCTGTGGAAGTAGCAGTTTGAATTGAATGGTGGGACGTACTTCAGATACTTCAGCAATACTATAAGATTTTGATCAAAAATGGTTTATAGTTAAAACAACATAAAATGGAGGAATGTGACTATCTAAAAGCGTTTCTAAGTGTATTTTGTGAAACAAATTGTTTTGACATCAAAAATTGATAAAAAGCATGTGTATGCTTTCCTATACTAATACATGTGGAATTAAATTCGGGATCCCGAATTTAATTCAACAAATAACCATAACAGAAAAATTAAGCATCTTTGAGCCAAATTGTTTGAAGGCTATTCATGTCTACCAAAAACATACCCAATAAACCCAAAAGTCATGGGTGACAGGGGTCGCTTCATTTTTAACACCTTATAGTATTGCTTTAAATCACCCTCTGCACTGCAGCTTATACTTTCATTATTGTGAGAATGTTTCAAGATCATTCATATCTGCATTTTGGACAAAAATCCGACATCAAATCATTATGTGAAAGCAATAGAGCAGATTGCATCTGAATTTTGGGAAAAATTTAGTTTTTATTTTTTTGAGTAAAAAAAACAGGCACATTAGTTTTAAACTTATCAGAGTAATAAGAAAAACTTAAAATGGAAAAAAGACTTTGAAAAATACCAAAATACAAATGGAATTTTGACATAAAATGCAACATGGGTCTATGTTTTTGATGTATTCTCATGTCGGCATGATTCTCTCAACCTCGACATCAAATAGATACCAGCATAAGACCAAAAAAAATAAATTGTTTGCTTGTCCTCAATTGAATTTGAAACATTGGGTCGGTCTGGATTTCTTTTTTTTTTTCCTTTTTTTTTTTTTTTTTTACAATCAAACTCCACTGTATGTATATTGTATTAATTAAGGCTCAGAATATGAAATAATAGAACATGTTGGTGTCAAAATGAATCAGAATTCATTTCAAAACAGCTAAAATACTCAACACAAACTATAAAATCATAGATCTTAGAAGATCTATGATAAAATACATTTTTATGCATTTTCAGAATTCAAAAATCTGAAAAGAAAAAAAAAATCAGGAATTTCCAAAAATAGGGTCGGTATTCTTTTGTACAGTAAATAGAAAAACAACAACTTTTTTCCTGATTTCTAAAATTAGGGTCGGTCAGTTGAGGACAAGCAAACAAGTTTTTATTTTTGGCCTAAGGTACATGTTACTTACTTCACAATCCTCTTCAGTGAGATTAGCTTCCACCATATATGGGTTGTACAAGATGCAGCTTTCTTCATAGTACACAGTCCAATCCCAGTATGGCAACAGCTGAAAAAAATTGAAATTGCAATATTAGACGATAAACATGCATAACATGATCAGGTCATGGAGCTTGTTCCATTGCATGTAGTGAACCTATCTAGGTAAAATAAAAATTTATTGGATAATGTAAACAAAAATCCAGAGTACAGGGCCCCATTGTTTGTAAATGCAACCCCTGCATGGATTTTTGTTTAAATTGTTCAATATATTTATTTTGCCTATAGATGATATTTGAGATGTGACACAACTTTGAACACTGTCCATTATGAAAATTATAAAATTATTATGTATTTTATTCCTATGAGTTCCTATGATGACACACAAAGTTTAGTTGTTTGATCCGATAGTATAGTATAAACTCCTCTTTCCAATGGAACCAAAGTTATGGAAATCGGTCGATGAATACTGTCACAATGACATAATGAAACTTGGGGGACCTGAACATGTTGATTTTCATCAAAGTACAAAATGGTTTTTTTCAGCTGAGATCTCTACAATGATGGTCTTTAAACCTAATGCTGCATTCAGAACCCAGCGATTTCGCCATTGCAACATCATTTGACGTCAATATGCAGTCTTCAAAAGTTATAGCGCAATATGCCTAGCGCATGTAAAGACGGCGTATCGACAGACGCCGTGCAATGAAATCGCTGTGAAATCGTTGGACTCTGAATGCACCATAAGAGTTGGGGAAAATGTGTTACTTTGCACATTGACTATGGAGGGATGCCTGAATGATCTCATAATAAAGTTCCCGGCTCTATTTCTTCTAAACGTTTAAAACTTTGTGATCTACCCCTTCTACATGCATGGTTTAAAAATAAAACTGCACTTGAAAAATTGGGAGTCCCCACAATATTCAATACCCTACCTTAACTGCCAAGCACTTGGCAAACACACAGATTAAGTTGTAGCTCACACTCCATTGAAACAATGCAGCAACTAACCCCACTAAGACAGACAACACCAACAGTTTTCTCTTCCACCGATAGCTGAGACCATTTGATGCCGATGATGTCTTCTGTAGCAATGGTTGTGCACATTGAAGGAGTTGGTCCTGATCTAATCCTGATGACTGACAATATTTGATGACTTCTTGTATTTCTTTCTCCAGGAGTTTTAGCTGCTCATTTTCTGCCATCGTTGATTGGTGAAGGTTTGTTGTCCTTGAAAAATGTTATGTGTACATCTTCAAAATGAAGTCAGCAGTTTTATTTGCAAACCTTATAACAAACAAAGACATATATCATTGTATATGGTAGATATAGCTTTTTGTATGTTAAAAACATTTTAATAGATGAAGAAATATAGTTACGGTATCATCTATTACATGCGTCTTGATGTCCAAAGAGACAGATATTACTGTTTGTTATTTCGCATTAAATGTTACAAAATAATAGCAATTGATATCCGTACGTGATAACTTAGGGCTGGATCACAATAACCATACGAAAAGCTTACAAGCGGGAAAGTACAATACATGGCATGGCATGGCATGGCCTGGCATACTTAGGCATACATTGGCCAATTTTAAATTGTTATATGTTGACTGGGAAAATGTGTGTTATTATGTCTTGCAACACAATAGAAACTGTGAAGCTCCTCCCATCCACAGATCAAAGACCAATACAGTGGAAGAAATTAGTCCTGATGTGTTGACTGGAATAATGTTTGTTTGTTTTTTACCACGGTCGTCCCAATGGGAAGTTGATAAACGGGCTCATGCACGCATGAGTACCCATTATAATCAGCCTGACCTAATGGTCACTCCCTTGACAACAAACAACATTTTATGTGTGTTATAATGTCTTGTAACACAATAGAAACTGTGAAGCTCCTCCCATTCACCAGAATACCTTGCATTCACAGATCAAAGACCACAGTGAAAGAAGTTAGTCCTGCGAGTTAGGACCTGATATCTGTGCAGCCACTGCAGAACTTTTAATTTATAATGGTAGAGTGGATGACAAAGAGAATTGGTTCTATCAATTCTAGGACTAGAAATATATCATAGACTATGCACTGTGTGTGATCGCGTGCCTGTTTGAACATTGGAGACAAATTTACTAGCCTTTTAAAATGCTTGGTATTTTGGAAGTATGCAAGTAATACAATAGTGAACACTGAGGAATAGTTCAATTACCTCTGTACAGAGTAATGATTGGTCAGTGGTCACGTGTGTATATAGCCTACATGTGTGGTGTATACATGTATAAGGACTAAGTATGTTTTAACAAACATATATGATAATTTTTTTTGGCCATGCCAAGCCATGCCATGTTTTGTACTTTCCCCTTACTACGAGCAGTGTTTAGTCCATTTAAAAGGACCACGAGCAGTGAGTAAAGCGAGCAGCGAGGGCATCGCGTGGTCCTATTAGATGGAATAAACACTGCTAGTAAGCTGTTCGTACGATTATTGTGACCAAGCTATTTGAGTCTTTTCATTCAGTTACTGAGACCAAAATGTGGAGTGATCTGTGATCATGAACAATGCACAATATGGTCTAAACATCCACTCATGCTAACAAAGCACAAGGATTTTTCCATCTGAATGAATACACACAGTTGTTCTTGAGTATTAAGAATTACTTGGCCTGTATAGGTCAAAACATAGTCGGCCTCCAAACAAAATTTGCATGCATGGCTAATCCAAATTCAATTAACTGCCACATCATGCATGCATGTATGTCATAAAGCTTTTAAATTACAAATGCTGGGTTTACGCTTCCATGCACATACTATTAGATTTATTATTATTATTATTTAAGCTTTCATTATACAGGGTAGCTTCTTCAGTGGCTAAGCACTGCTATTCTAGAAGGCCCTGTTTTAGTTGTAA
>JXSR01S035082.1:2120-18765 GCA_000969725.1 Ophiothrix spiculata
GCTTAATAGAATATAAACAAATTTGAAAAGCATACCATCCTCCCATTCCACAATTCAATACATCCTCCCATTCCACAATGCAATGGCCACAGAGTCGATTCTGAATTGCAATACGTGTATACAGTCCATACTGAATTAATTTACATTCAATATGATTGGAACGCCTGAGCGTTCTCTAGTAGGCTCCTTTGGAAACCCTCAAGTGTTCTCTCGGATTGAAAGGGTTAACTGATATGCTCCTGACACCCTGATTACATAACCTTGCGACGAGGCTTTATATGTGTGTTTACGGCATCATCCCGGGTAGAAATTGAAGGGACACCAACCGGAGCGACATAACATCGGCCAGTGACTAAACAGTGTCCGTGCGGCCCAAGGTTTCATGCTCCTAAATTCATGCTGCAAGGATATAACTTGAGAGTTACAAGTTAGTTTATAACTCTTAAGGTCTAAAGATGTGATCTAATAACACCCAGTGGCTGACCGCGGTGACTGACCAGGCAATGCATGCATTCACCGATGTCGTTCCCATGTCATACCAATGTTACACCATTTCAGTTTCCTTTCGATTACCAGACCGTTGGCTGGTAGTGGTAGCTGGTTGTTTTATGACCATAGCATGAACAAAGAGTTATGGTGAGTTGTCGATCCATCCTCGCATTCAACATTTGATTGGATCAGGATCTTTTTTTTACCTCAGAGTAATGTACATAGTTTTGAGTAAAGCTTAAATTTACCATGTGATCCAGCTTACAGATAAATATCAGGGTGATCGTGACAAAGACTGGTACAAATGAGATTGAGGGTTGGTAGATAATTAGTGTTAGACTCAGATGGTTAGAGTTGGCTTGATTGATGAGTAAATGGATGTATCTGATGGAAATGGCTAAATAGGATACTAGGTTTATTGCTCTTGATTTTCCACTAGGGACAGCTTGTTATCATAATATGACTAAATGGTTTGGAGTAATATAATTATGTACAAATGGATTTTTTTCTCATTCAAAACATACACAGGATTAAGATATGTGTGGAATAGTTCATGGCTCAAAGTGTTGCTGCAGATTTGAAATCCTAATGACGTATGCTGTATCCAATGCTCTTACAATGCTTTTGTAGGCATTCATGTAAATCTTTTCTGATGGTGTTGTTGAGCTGGGGTTCTGACCTGTTAATCTCAAAAACAGTTGCTGAATTGATTTGACTGCACTCAGTTTGGACAGATTTTACTTGTTATTTGTGAAGAATTGTGATACTCTATTGCATATGGATGAAGAAAATTGTTATTTTTGAATTACTTGAATTCAAAGAGCTCTTGATAATTATTTTCTTAATTTGTTATATTGTGGATGTTGAATGATACTCCAAGTTCATCTGACTTTAGCTAAGTTACCACCAGGCAAAGAGATATATCGATGCACTTTTATCAATTTCTAGCAAAGTTGGGAGTTTTTTGTACAGATCATGGGAAAATTAGAGTAAAGTTTCTCGCCCAAGGAAACAAGTAAATGTGGACTGATGGGCTTGAACCTGGAACATCTTGATTATGAATTAATCTTGCACTCCAACTTCTCAACCATTATGCTGTATTAACCTGCTAATAATTGCATAATCGGAGGATTTCCAAGTTTATGGACAACTTGTTAAAGGCAAACTGAAACTTGTCAGTTTGCATACTTTATAGTCCTGGATTGGCGATTTATGATGGCGGCAACATCTTGGTACTGAGTTGTCAATCTGCATCATCTACTATTTACTCAATGAAATTATTTAAACCAATATGTAATTGGCAATGTAATTACTATAACTACAGCCTACATGCAGCATCTTGGTGAGACTGCTATTTTTATGGTTCAATGTCACTGAGGTTTATCAAGAATAGCACCGGGAGTCAGTTATTTGATGAATACTGTGCAATTGTTATTCCGCTGTAATTTTCTTGTCCTTTCTTTTAAAAGTCATTTTGCACTTTCGTATTTAATTTTTCTTTGATGACGGCAGGGGCATTACACATTTTTCTTGGATTTATTGTAAGCTTAATTTATTGATACGAATTGGATTTGGACAGAGTCAATATAATTTAACTTCAGCATGTAACGAGCTGGATTGCAATGCATGACATTTTTCCTACTTTGTTTTATTTAATAATTCCATGAGTGTCTTCCATGGAAAAATGGTCAAGTTGACCTCTTACAAGCAAGCAATATTAATCAATTTTTATTGCATTTCCTTCAAGACTTGCGATATTGATATTGTAAATCAGCGGTCATCACTCAGAGACACAGGACTGATAAATCCTTGTGAATCTTGGATCATCTAACCATAAAATGGACATCATCATGTATTGATGAAAATCTGCTGTTTGACATCAGGTGGGGATCTTCCAAATTCTGGCATTTCTTTGACTTTACAGAAGCTTCTTTGGAGTACTCGATTATAAGTCCATCCAAGGTCCTATCTTTTCTATGGTGGTTTTAATGATGATAATTTGGATCTACTAGGGCTTTATATTTCATGTGTTGGATTCTAGTATGTTGACAAGTGGTTATATCTGGCTACTACTTAACCCTTTCGATCCTGATTTGCAATATAGGTGTATATAGCCCATACTGAATCAATTTGTACTCAATGCGAATTGGAACGCCTGAGCGTTCTCTCGTAAGCTCCTTTGGCGTTCTATCGGACCGAAAGGGTTAAATAAATTTATCTTGCAATTTTTTTTTGAATAAGAGTATGGTATGCTGAATTTTGCACATTTATGTCTTCAATATAAATCAAATGGAATAATTCTAAATAAGAAGTGGTTGATTGACTGAAAACGTTGATTTGAACTTTATATTGAGGAAGATCTAGATCTTATTTGTGGAATTCCAAGATGGCTGTTTATTATCCTCCAGACGTGGAGAAATTCTTTATTTGCTTGCCCAAATTTTGGATGGAAGGATTAAATCTTAATGATATCAAGGTATGTCAAGGATACAACAGTTTCTGTGGGAAAGTTGATCACTGCAACACATCAAATACTTAGTTATCTGTCTAATACAACTCATTCTTCTGAATGAATGAAATGCAATTTTGGTCTAAATTCTACATAATGAAATAAAAATTATGTTGAGATTCAGACCCAGATTATTTCAGTTTACTAGTATTGAGAAGGAAAATCTAGCACCTTGTTTTATTTGTGTATTTTGGTTTACATCCAGTATTGGCTTATTTGCTATAAATGAGTTTGAAATGAAAAAGAAGGGTATTTTTATTAATTTAATCTTTAACTTAAAAATTGCTTACCAAAGAAGAATGAGTTGTATTAGACAGATAACTAAGTATTTGATGTGTTGCAATGATCAACTTTCCCACCCACCTTTCACTTCTTGCTACTGGACATTTTTCTCATAATAAATGTGTCATTCGAAATATTTCTTGTGATGTATTTCATATTATTTTATTATTGATCGAAGACAATTGACTGGACTTCTGAAGATCATTTTGAGTATTTATTTTTCTAAATCAGAAAAATAATGAAGTGATTCTGATTTGAGATTCTGATTTATTTCAATATCAAACATATAAATACATATTTACATATCAACACATTTATAAAAACACAAAATGATATTCCGGACATAATCAAAAGGCCAATAAGGCCTGAAAAGATTATGCCCTAGCCCCTAGTAGGAACAAAGTCAAAAAAATGAAAAGAGAAACAGAAAAACAGAAGACAGTGCCCGTAAATGAAAAGGAGAAAAATGATTTCCATGGTATCAAAAATATAATAATTTCTTATAATGATTTATGTCCAAAAGATTTTAGTAACTGGAGAGAACATTTGCTTTCAATATGTTCTTAAAGCTTTCAACACTTTTGGATTGTTTGACAACCTTATCAAGGGAGTTCCAAAATTGGGGACCAAAATTTCTTATAGCCTGGTTTGAAAATACTTTGTTTATTTTGTTTATACTTTAATCCTGGGCATTTCTTGTTTATATTTTGGCATTAAAGGTAAACAAAAATATCTGTACACATGTGCTTATTAACCATGAACCTCCAGTAAAGTCATCCTTTTTTATTTTAAGCTTTAGTACAAGAAAAGTTGTATCTTGACAAATTGGTGATTTTTACAGATTTGAAATGTTCAAACGTTTCTTAAAGCTACTTGCAAAATATCAACTTTCATTTCAACTCCAAAATATTTGAAAACTAACATTTTATACATGTAGTGTAATAGGAAATGTGCATAAACCCAAACTTTGACCCAGGTTTTCTCATTTTTATGAATTCTGACATCTCATTCTTTGAAGAATCGTAACTTCACTTTTGATCGTCATATGAAGCTGGCACATGTATCATTTTTAAGTTGTAGATATTTTTGAATCTACAATAAAAAGAAATGACCATGGGCCAACTTTACTGGCAGTTTGTGCTAGGTGGACACAAACAAATTGAAAAATTGTAGCTACTTTGTGTCAGGAAAGTTATCATTAGAGTAGATAGAGGATTTTTAAATAAAAAAACATACAAATATGTAAGCACTTTTTATCGCTTCCCAGAATGTTGTGTTTTGCAATGATTTTCTGGTTGTCAGCTTTCCCATTATCATTTGATGACTTGATTCAAATTGCACATTGGCTTTATGATCGTCCTGCATGCATCATAAATCACTACAGTTCACTTCGGCATCATTTCTCATCTCGGTACATTTCACAGTTGAGTAGAAAGGTTGATTACCTTAAAATACAGCAGCTGGAGGCTGGTTATTCAACTCCAAGGTGGTTAGGGGAACTTTGACAAATTTGGTACATGGATTATCTTTTGGGTTAAAAAAATTGGCTTCTATGGTTTTTTTTATCCATCTGATGATATCAGATTAAAACAAAAGTTATCAGTGGTAGATAATAATTTTAAATTGTAAGCAATGCACATCTTTAGTACGCTGGTACCCCTCGATGTGGGCGCTTCACTATATGGTTCGGACTGTCAATCACCGCAGGTATTGGCTGATCAAAATTAGTCAAAATTTTGACCAGTAGAATTACACAACTTGGCAGCTCACTTGCCCTATCAAACTACACGGCAAATTTTGTGATTGGAAGGCTTTGGTGAAGAGGTTGACAAAATGGCTATGTTTACATGCGCGACCTCTGCATGGCGCCCCGCGTCGTTTAACAACGCGTTACAAGCATTCGCGCAATCACCAATGCGTCACAAATGTTGTGTGTTTGACGCGGAAAACAAATACCTTCAGGGCACGGGCCAATCAAGTGCTTAGATTGATTAGCGGATACCTGCGTCTTTTGTCAGTGTGGAGTTGTTGAAGACATAAGAGGTCGGGGACCAGCGTACATCTTTAGTCGCATGTGCCATTTTTACAGTTGTTCACCACATTTAATTCAGTGATTTTGATATACCATGATCATGTCTGGTTTTCTGAAGCTGTTGGAGCCTCGCTCCCTTAAAAACCCTTAATAAAATGAAGCCATTTAAAGTATTTTTCTATGTTTACTGGAAAATGATTGTAGTAAACACCAGCAATGGGACTATAACCAATTATAACATGACAAATTTGAATTTGCAGGTAGAGAAGAATATAATATACGACTTGCTTTACATCTTTCTGTCAAGCTTGTCATTTGTAACCTGTTATATGGAAAGGTCCCAAATTGAAAACTGATTTTTGGTCTATTCTGAAAGATTATAATGTTAAGCTTTAAATGGCACCTTGCTTTTGGTTATTGGATATTCGATTGCAAAGTTACATCCAAATTGGTGAAAGGCATCAGGCTGATTCAGAAAACTATAGTTCTGAGAAAATCAAGTTTAAAGTTTCTGTACTGGTAAAACTTGAATAGAGAAAGGATTTTATCTTGGTTTTTAAAACATTTGTCTCGTGTTTTGGATGTTGAAACCTCATTAATATGATAGAATACACTTCAAAGGTAACGTTTCTCAGTGATGAAATTAGAAATTTGACCTTGGACGTGATTTTTGACTATGCTCAGCTTCAATGGCCTGTATCTTGTAATTTACTATGCCTACCGTAAATTAAGGTACCATTTGATATGACGGGTCACATTTTTGAAAAACTGAAGGGGAAAAAGGAAAGTGTGACTTCAGCTTATTAACATGCTCTTTGGTTTTTTATTGTAGAACTTCTTAACAACAATAAAACAAAACTTATTTTCTTCCACAAAAATTAAAAAAAGTTCAGAACATTTCTAATTTAGTTAGTTCCTGATAAATGTGGTAATAAAATGTTATTTTGTTGATGAAATTATGGATATCTTAAGGAATAGCTGGGAAAATCTGTTAATTTAGCAGAATATAAAACTGTTTAATGTGTGGTTCTTTTAGCTAAGTAATCAAGTAAATTACCGTACTAAAATAATTTCTCTCTTTTTCTCTCTCTCTTTTTATTTTGCATGCCTTCTTTCTGATGCTGATAATGATATTAGGTAAGTAAATTTTTTTTAAAGAAATGAGTCATGTGACTGACCAATATCAACCATTGTAAGGTTATGATGTGAGGAGGAGTTGGGACCTGGTTTGAACAAAGACTTTAAGATGTCAATGAGTTAGAAATATGCTGCCCTCATTAAGGAATCATTTTGGCTTTGATGGACATAGGAGAAGGGTCATGGATAGGTGCCCCTGTGATATGAGATGACTGATGAAATGCCCCTTAGCTAGATCAATGTTTTTTTACGAGCTCTTAAACATTTGGTGCCGCCCACAAGTCTTTGTTGTAGCATTGATTCCAGTGCATTTTCTAATTTTAAAGGAGGCTTGGTGATTAAAACCGTTTAATGTTTGGCATCACATACCAAAAAGTGTGGTGCAGTGATTTTTCATTACAAAGCCTACATTTTTATTAGAAAATACATCGGAATTACTTTCTCTTTGACCTTGACATTGGTACAGGATGCAAATTACCTAGATACAAGGCAGAGAGCACTTTCCATTCTCAACATTTTTCTCAACTCTTTTATTTGTGGGATATTAGTTGGTGACCAACTGCCAATATGTTTAAAGATTCATAATCCTGACTGTGGTCAAATTAAAAATGCATGTATGCCATTATGACTCATTTTCAGACGCACAATATGACTTTTCAAAGTACACTTATTACAAAACAAAGTATAGCTTTAAAAATAAATATGAATCATCTTTTTCAATTAAAACAGAATTTTTGTGAGTGTGTTACCTCACATTAGCTTTTTGATCATGATTAATTTAGTGAGCGGTAGTATATATTGTCTTTTTATCCATGTAAGGGTAAATAAAAAAATGTTATCACTTTATTGTGACATTTCATCATCAGAAGTTTAGTATTATTTATGTTTGTAATTCTGTAGGAAGACATTTAACATTTTAATTATATATGACAAAGGTACATCATCTGACAGACTGATTTTGATTAGGCCTGTTGTTTCAACTTTAAATTTTTCTAAAATATAAGTGAAATAAAGAAACATTATTTGTTAATAATAATAATAATATATCCGGCATTTATATGTGTGCTATTCACCGAAGTACCATAGCATTATAACGCTGTTATTAGGAAATCGTCACAATCATTTCACCTCAACTAGATCGCAATCTTAAGATGCAGACCCATCGGAGTTTAGATTGTAATATTCCCCTAACAGCTCCCCAATGCGCTTGGGTCGACGAAGCAATCGAGATTAAATATCTTGCCCAAGGACATTACCCATTGGCCGAAGCGGGGCTCGCACTCGCGACCTCATGATTCGGAGTCCTGCGCCCGGGGTCCTGCGCTATTCCACTAGACCACACTCAACTACCATTCAGTTTTTGAAGTGAGTAGATCTGAGTTTGTTATTTTTCTTCAAAAACAGGTATACATCTGGTAACCACAAAGGTACAGATGTACTCACAATCTCCAGAAAACAACTTGCTCTGTTCTCATGAAGATAACAGAACATCTGTAATCATCAGTGGATGTCTTATGATCTAATCTGACTACCAGAGTAGGTATAGTTGCTGTCTTCAGGAGATAGCAAGTGTCTCACCTATGGGCAACTGCGAGGTATACACACAACTTGCTTATTATATTAGCAGATCTGATCTTAAAATATGCTAATTTAGTTTTGCATAATTGTGCAGACTTATGAAGGATTTTTTGTGATAAGATCAAACTTAAAACAAATGTTTTGTAGCATTATAAAAATTATTCATATAATACAAATGGATTTTAAGATTAAATTGTGGATTTACATAAATATGAATACTCTTATTTGTAAGTATCTTGATTTGAGAGGACAGTTATTCTTGGTCACAATTATTCTTATAACTGGCTACAAGCAATTATTTGACTATTTTGTATGAACTTTTATCAGTACTACAAAACTTCATCCTCAGAACTTAACAAAAACGTTACAGAGTTGGAAATATGCCATTTCTACTTCGTATCCAAATGTAAGGCTGTCGTATTATCACGCTTTAGTCCAATGTTTGCATTTTAATTTTATTTAACAATTTTCTTTTTGAGCCTTGGTACCTTCTATGCTTTTATTGTAACTGATTAGATGCTTTTCATCTAGGTTGCCATCTAGATCAAAGGTATTTCTGCATTTGTGCCTAGAAAGTAAATCAGTGATATCAGTGTATTTCAGCTTATTTTGGAAGATTCCTGCAGACAGAAGATGATCATTGTCTTTTACAACTGAAAAAGCTAAAAAGCTGTATCTGCTATATAAAACATATTTACATACAGCTTTTAGCAAAAGGAGTGGATTCAAGTAAAATGTTGCATTATAAGGTAGCATTAGAAGTATGTGCCAACATGCATGCCAGTGACACCATTGAAACTGTCGTGACCGATATGCAACTGATGCAATTATACACTTCACTCCCAAATAAGAGTTAATCTACAGATTCAATTAAAGATATGAATCACTGCCAACGTATATGTATAAAGAAGGTGGGTATGATTCAGATGTTTTATAATGATTAAAAGAAAAATGACTTACTCAAATTTTGCATAGGAATGATGCTAAACTTCCCATTGGCCCCAAAATGGCCCTTTATTGTTAGCTATTATTAATTGTCTTTATTACGTGATCAAATGAGGGAGAGGTATATTATCTGAAACAGAGAATGAGTTTACGTGTGTAGGGAAATGGATTTCAAATTTGACTTTTTCCCCCATCTGTCTCATTAGCTCTGTTGGTAAAGCATGGTGTTAGTAATGCCAAGATACTTCCTAAGTTATTCAGAAGTTCAGACAGCTCGCAACTGCAACAACATCACGCCACCTCTGACGATCCTGGACAAGGTTGTAATGTTCATGAAGGGGGCATCCGACCATAGATTTGATTTGGTCGATCCATCTGGTTCTAGGTCTTCCAGGCTCCCTTCCACACAACCTTGCATGATGACTTCCTCTAAGGAGTCTCCACCTCGTCTTGCAATATGTCCAAAATAATTCAATAATAATACCAAGTTATTAGTACATGTACCACCTTATTAAAAATATAGATATCTTATTCTTGAGAAGTACATAAATGACTGAAAATTCAAACTCCTCCTTTGCATTACCTTGATCCACCCACCCAACCACGTAGGATTTGATATGAAAATCCCAGGCCATGTAAATATAAACAAAGCCTGACAGCATGCATGCGCTCAATTCAGGTGTGAAATGCAATAGGATTTGCATATGAATTTAAACAAAAGAAGCATGCTGGTTTATCAAAGTCATGTACAGAAATCTGTCAGGCAGTCACCGTATAGCGCTCAAATGCGATAGTTCTCACCAGTCATTTTGATAGTAAATAATGATTATTGACAACTTTCTGTAAGCCATTGCAGTGGTATTCAGATTCAAACTGTGGGTAGTTATCATCTATCTATGCAAATTAGAGGAGCTTGACAGATGGAGCGGGAACTGTTTATAAACAGAGTAAACAGTTTGGATTGGAACCAATGCACGCTTTGATCAAAAACTATATACAAACAGAGAGGACAATTTGAATTAAAACTGATGAACACTTGGATCCAAAACTGTTTTTAAACAGAGTTAACATTTTTGATTGGAAATAACTGAATGGATCAAATGCCATTTTGGATTGGAACTAATGAGAGTTTTAATCCGAAACCATTTACCTTTTTACATCCCTATCTATCTGTTTTCTTCAAACAATTTAAAGATGGTGCATTGTTAGAATGCTATTAAATGCAACTCATTTTTTAAAACAATCATCTTGGATATGAGTGCCCGGGTATGAGTGGTATAATAAAGAACGCTGCCACTCCATTTATCTCAAAGGAAACGCCTGTAGAGTGACAATTTGTGCAATTTTTTTGCAAATGGGAAGAGCTTGGAATGTAGGAAGAAAACAATTTACCCACATTTGATCACTATCATCATGGATTTACTTTCTTCTGCTGATGCAGTTGTGTAAAGAGTGACTGAAGTTCATGGGTTAGCCCTCGGGGAGATATAAGCTCAGACAAAATTAATCAGCTAAATGATATTTATAGCATAATACCATCATACACTAACTTGACTAAGTGACTAGAAGCTACCATCTACCAAGATGATAACAAGTGTCAGAGATATTTTTATTTCGTAATTTTGATAGAACTTTATTTTGTCAATGGACATTTACTGAATAATCCAACTTGAGATTTTTTAAAATTTATTCTCCGGGAGTTTATTATCTTCGTGATCAATAACATTGTGAATAGCCGTATGTGGATTTTCAAAATATTAGAGATTGATATCACAAAAGGATGATATTGCAAAACTGCCAATATTAATTTACTGTCATGTTAACAATTCCTTGAAATGGTGGTCTTTATTAGCATGAGTCTTATCCAGATGAGACCCAAATTGAGCGGGTTGGTCAGTGCTCTGACACACAAATCTTACACTGCTCCATGGATTGTTAAGTGGAGTGTACTCTTAAAAGAACAGTGGTTTCTATCAGCATGTGAGCGATGATTGAAATGGGATGAATCATGATAAACAAGACAAATTGAAAAGCTATCTACCAATAAGATGGAACTAAGATTGGGTCGCTCACATGCATTTATGGCAAAATGAACACGCAAGCGAGATAATTTCAGTGAAGTGGGATGAGTGGGGCAACTTGAGAAGTGATGCTATTCTATTACACCAGTGTGTACTAAGATTAGATGAATGAGTAAAAACACGCAGCATCTGCGGTTTTGTTGACATATATTACTACATATTACCATGGAAACGATGTGATCAATAATGAGCTACAGTAATCTAGATCATGTGTCATCATCAGAACATCCAAGGACATCATGTGAGCAACATCAGTGATGAGTATTTTCTGTTGTGATGATGACATCTGCGCCGCAACAAGTCTTGGTTTGATCGATATTCTGAGTGTTAAGTGGATCTATTCTACTGGTAGTTGGAATCAATTAAAATTGATGAATTGATCAATTAGTAGTCTTTATAACTTATGATTGTTCTTCGGCTAGAATTTGCTGATACAGCACTATTTCATCATTGTGATATTAATGATACAATGATGAGTTTGCTTTTAGTGACTCGTGGCATATGCAAGTCTTCCGTGTGGTTCAAAGCGTTGTACAGCAATATCACTTCAATTTTGGCATGATATCTGGGTGGAATCAAATGAATGGATGGATAACTATTGTAGTGCATTATAGTTGACTTTGTAACTTGCCATTGTGGAAAACAAACATTACCGGTGCTTGTCAATAGTGGGCCGGCCAACGCGGCCAGCCTGTCATATTTTTACGTGAATGATGATCATAATAAGTTCAGTGTACTTGAGGAAGGTCATTACAATCAATTATATGTATTATTTGTAAATCTGTTTTGAATGAGTTTGACAATAACACAACGTAGAATGAAATATTACAAAACATGTTGAGATAAAAAAGTCAGATTTTCTATGCTTTTGTGATACGAGTTTCACAACTACTTACAATTCATGATGGAAATCATATTTGACTATTTAAACTGCAACTGGACAATTATGGTGGTAGTGTTGTTTGATGATACCACTGACTAACCAGGCTCCAAAATAAGCGTTATTATGACTGGACCTTCTTACGGATGGAAATATTATCAGGATTCAAAGGAACATGATGGAAATATTCACTAATGATTCAAAAGGTACATTTAAATGTGAGAAGCTTTGATTTAAGCTTTTGAATTTTATTTCATAAATGGAGTGGATTACCCAAATACATGGATAATTGTTATACTGGATATATAGTTTTTAATTGAAGAATCTTGATTGGATAGCAGAATGCCATTCAGGAAGATGGGAGCTGCTCTGAGAAAGAGAAAACACAGAGCATGGATAGCGATGCGCAGTTGTTTCAGGGTAGGTGAACTATGATTTTGCTGCTTTTTATATACAATCTGTGTCTCAAATTAATTTGCATTGGTATTTTAAATGTAAAGTGTGATTGACATTGCCACCTTAGTGCCAAAATTGACTATGTCCACGTTTGTCAAAAAATGTGTCTGTTTTAGTTCAGAACTAAAAATCTGACAGAAGCCAAAGAGGGTGCCAGTGCGCATTGATAGGTTTCTTTTGAACATAGTAATTTTTTTTTCCACAGAAAGAAACTTCATATATATGTTAACTGATATATTAAAATTGTGTTAAAAAATAAACATAGTTATGCCTCAAAGGGGACGACATATTACTTGTCTTAAACAGAATTTTCCCCTATGTTAATGTTTATGTAAATGAATAGTTCCTCACAGATTAAAAGCCTTTCAGTTCAATCAATCAATCAATCAATCAAATTTGTATAGCGCCAAATCATAAAAATGTTCTGCGGCGCTTGGCTCAAAGTCTACTGGTTTTTGTAAGCATCTTTGAAAAGATGACTTTTCAACAGTTTTTTGAATAGTTCAAAGCTGCTTTCTTTTATGTGTCCTGGCAAGTTATGTATAACTTGGCTAGTTCGCTTGCTTGTTACATCATTTTCTTTTTAAAAAGCTGAGTATACTCTTGTCCATTGTCCATCTTGAAAAGCAGTATGTAGACTAAAAGAAACCTGATGCATGGGCATGGACTTTGGACCATATGTCTTGCTTCCATTATTTTTGGTAGTAAGCTCCATCTAAAAATGTCATTAATGCTTGAACCTCAATAATGCATCACATAAGTGTTGTGCATGGTTGAACTTGGTGACTTTATGTATCAGGGGTTGATCAGTGCACCGGGTATTCAAATTGCCAGTCAATTCCAATTTTAATTGCAATTTGTTGAGCATCTTTTTATCAGAATTGCACGCTTTTAACAAAATTTAGAAATGGACTATTGTACAAAAAACTCTAAAACCTCTAGTCCATTTTTCTCCCAGACTTGATACAAATTTACAAACAGAAAGCTTTCATAAGGCTTATCAGTTAAATAGAAATTTAGAAGCATCAAAATTGTTTTCACTTTGGTTTCTGGCATTTCCGTTTCACATACAAATCACCTCTTTATCTGAAACAACAAATATATGCCAACAGCAACTATCTATGCAGTCAATGTCATTATTCTATATAATTTGCTTTGTTCTATAATTTTCTAACCATTTCAAATCTAATCATGCATGCCGGTCTCACTGCGTCAGCTGTCACAGATGAGATAACATGAGCCAAATATCACTCAGAATTTGGCTGTGATTTCCTGTATTTTAGTTAAAGTCAAGTTCATATTATGTCATTGTCTCTTTGATATCACTAAGATTTAACAAACATGCTGAATTTCTACTTCAAATATTTTGGGAGATTTAAATTTGTAAAGGAGTAAACAAACTTATAAAACTCATGAAAATGATTTATTACATTATTGCAGCTATCTAGTAGCACATAATGTTGTCATATGTGAATACAAAAGGTATCTGCATTCTGATATTATCATGATTTGAGGTGAGCAAATGTATCAAAATATTGGATCTAAAACATGATAATGATAAAACCCCGTCTTAAGGGCACAGTTAACCACTCATTTTCTGAAATATTGTATGCCTTGTAACTCAGCAACCGAAAAGTATCCCCATATAAAAGTATACATTTCTAGATGTGGATTTTCATGTAGAAGATGATGGTTAGGTCAGTTTTGGACCAAAATGCATTATTTTGGACCAAGGTCCAAAAAACCCTTGTTCTTGGACCACTATATTTACAAACAACCTAACTAAATTTTGAAAAAATAAAAGTTGGACCTCGGATGCTTTTTAGAATCTAGAAACACATGTCTAGGAACGCATTTTTCAAATTTTTGATTTTTACCTTACTTTTTGAAATATTGCCAAAAATAGGCCTAAAATAGGCCAAAAATGACAAAAAAAATCATTTTGGGCCAATTTTGGACCTATTTCAAGAAGTAAGTCAAAAATCAAAAATTTGAGAAATGCGTTCCTGGACATGTGTTTCTAGATTCTAAAAAGCATTCGAGGTCCAACTTTTATTTTTTCAAAATTTAGTTAGGTTGTTTACAAATAAATGGTCCAAGAACATGGGTTTTTTGGACCTTGGTCCAAAATCATACATTTTGGTCCAAAACTGACCTTACCATCATCTTCTACATGAAAATCCACATCTAGAAATGTATACTTTTATATGGATTTACTTATCCGTTGCTGAGTTACAAAGCATGAAATATTTCAGAAAATGAGGGGTTAACTGTGCCCTTAAACATGATAATGATACAATGTTTTTCTACACAGAGCATGACGAATAAATATGTGCTCAATCGACCCTCCTGAAACTAGCCAAGTCCAACAGAATTTTGAATATGAGAAAGATCCCTAATAAAATAAGATATTGCCTTTAAAACAGCAAGAAAAAAGAAACTGTGTCAATACTGCGATAATGACTTGTGTGATATTGAAGTTAAAACTAATGAGACCTTAAAAAAGAAAATTGCTTCATTAAGGTAAAAAGATAAAATTGGATATTAACATGAAGGTTTTTGAAGCTTATACTGAAAAAAATCTTATTAACTTAAATACTAAATTACAAGTTAATACTAATTTAACACTTGAACTGTTTTACAGAAAACCAATATGATTAAGCTTACAATAGGGCGATCAGAATTGACCTGTTTCAACCAATCCAAATAATATATTTGGCATTGGGATTGACCTTTCTTTTGTCATATGCTTTTGAGAGAATAGAGCATAAGGATTAATGTTTAGAAATAAAACACAAGTCACTTATTAGTAGTGATGAAAGTGAATTGTTTTTCTACAAGTTTTTAAGTCAATCTGACCTTTGCACAATTTCACTAGGACTTGAAAAATGCTTTGATTGCTGCTAGTGGTGAGAATGAAGGGTCGGTCTTCAAAATATTCTTTTGTGATTATTCTGGGATGCAGATTCTGGAATAAACCCAAATTTGACAGTTAACCTTTTTATTATACACTTTTTGACCCAATTACACATCCAAAAACAATTTGAGCTCAAGTCTCAAATTGGATATTTAAAAAAATGTTCTCCCAAATAAAAATAATTTAGGCAATTAATTTACTTGCATCTATCATAGAAACTGCCATAGCAAAATTGTTCTAAAAGCACCCTGGTCCTGGAGGGCAGACACGTATATCATGTATAGCAATGTGAGACCCCCTCCCTGCTATATTATGGTTACTAGCCTTTGTCCCCATGGCCTTTAAACAAGCACTTTTCCCTACTAGTTTTTTTTTTATTATCACTGAAAAAGTTTAACAATCATGGAAATGATAACACTTGACTCTGAAACCAACATTTGAGATATTATCAGCTGCTGTATGTGTCTTGAGAAGAAAAATTTGATTCCACATGTTGACAAAACAAAATATTTATGTGAGGCATCTTATTATGTAAAATGGGCTGATAAAAAAAACCTGGGATGCACACTTTTTCTCAGCACAACCCCTCCTAAAGACTCCCAGGCAATCACTATTGCTGTAAATTACAAGAGCATAGATATTATTTTGTCTACTGAAGATAGCAATGAAAGTGGACAAATCCTTTATTCTGATATTCTAAACTAAGTTACAATGTCAGTATTTTAACAGGTGGGTGTTTTAAGTAAAATTGAGATTTAAATGGATGCATCTTTTATGTTTTATAATCATACGTATTGTTGTTTTTTACTTTTCAAAACAGAATCGAATGCCATCGTTGAAAATGTTTTGTGGTATAAATGAAACTGAGTCATGACCAATATGTGTGACAAATGTAATTATACACTTCACTCCCAAACAGGAGTTAATAACAGATTCAATTTTTTGAATTACTGCCAGCTTATATTTATTAATGTTATGT
Organism: Ophiothrix spiculata; assembly: GCA_000969725.1. NCBI lineage: Eukaryota > Metazoa > Echinodermata > Ophiuroidea > Amphilepidida > Ophiotrichidae > Ophiothrix > Ophiothrix spiculata. The sequence goes on from JXSR01S035082.1 coordinate 18,406, forward strand.
GTAGGATTCAGATGTTTTAAAATGATTAGAAGAAGAAATTGAGGTACAATGTACTCAAATTTGGCCACTTTAATAATTTTTGTATTACTTATGCTATGGTCACATTACTTAATCAATCAAACAGGGAACAGATATTATTATCTTAAACAGAGAATAGATGTAAATGTTGGACATTGGGTTAGAACTGAAATTCTCAAGGCTATAGATTTAAAATTGAAAACTATAACACTGGGCTGATTACCTCTGAAATGATGTTGGCTAAAACAATTTGCATACCTCTCTCGGAGAGGTATGGGACCAAAGCATTATAGCACCCCTATAACGTAAAATGGACTAGTCCTGACCTCAGGTCACCGACCG